>JASCZI010151234.1:39010-55955 GCA_036250425.1 Stylosanthes scabra
CAAATCATGCATAGAAGATAACTGAAAAATACCTCAATGAATTAATAATCGAATGTACATAGTGAGACTACCTCATGCTGGGCGAACAGAGCTCCTCACCCTTAACAATGGAGTAGTTTAGCAACTCACGATAAAAATTAGATCTAAAAATTATGAAAAGTGAACGTGTGTAACCTATGCTGAGTGGTTTTTCACTCTTTTATATCCTATCAATCTAAAACTAATTTACAAATCAAATTCAAATTAAATCTAATCTAATCTAATCCTAATATAATCCTAATCTAATCCTAATCTTATCTTCTATCTTTACAAAGCTTTATCTTCTTCACTCAATCTTCAATCAATCTTATCTTCATTCTTCCAATTATGCCCTTAGTTATTGGATGAATTTGAGGCCAAAATGGCATGGATTGGATTGGTTCTCATTAAACTGGACGTTGCTGATTTTGCCTCCCACGTATAACGCCAATATCCCCACGTATAACGTGGGGTCTCTGTCAAATTCTGCCAATTGCTCCTTATTACTCACATATAATACGTGGGCTCTCTGTCAAATATGGGAGTTTGGCTCTTAATGCTGGCGTATAACGTGACTCTCCCACGTATAACGTGAGCTTATTGGATGAGAGAGAAATAATTACCACGTATAACATGGGTGGCTCACGTATAACGTGTAGCCTCTATCCAATTTGGCACTTTGAGAGCTAATTCCCACGTATAATGTGGGCTCTCCACGTATAACGTGGAGCTTGACACTTAGAATTTTTCTCTCTTTCTTCTCTGCTTCGTTCTTCCATCTTCAATACTCTTTTGTTTAATCCTCTTTTGTTTAATCTTTAATCACCTAAAATCCTTTGTGAAATACTCTATAAACATAAACAAAACTCAAAAGAACATCAAGTTTGTTTGATTGACAATTTGAGAGTATAAATCACAAGAATAATCATATAATTAAAGAGAAATTGAAGCTAAAAACAACTAAAGATGCATACACATCACTCATGCTCCAAAGTTGTGCTTTTTAAAAACTCATCCCTTTTAGGCCCTAAAAAAAAAAAACAAAATTTCGTTTTTTATGTTTCAGTGTTTTTCTCTTCCAGTGACGGTTTTGTCCAAATGATTTGCTCTTCTACGGAGTCATTGAATGCCAATTTTTGAGCCATTTAAACATAAAACTAAAAGTATCGTAGATGTCCTTATGATTTGCTCTTCTAATGGAGTCATTGAATTTAAATTTTGAAGTTATTTATATAATATTTTGTGGTTAAAAATATAGAATTTGTTAATTTATATAATATTTTGTTATGTGATTGACGGGTAAGGAGATTAAATTTAGGGAGGGAGGGACACTTCAAATTTATTTGAATTTATGGTTTTTTGGAATTTATTCATTATTATATTTTGGAATTTAGAAAAAGTACATTAAGCATGGTGCTCCATGTGGTAAACCATAAATGAGGGTGATAATCTAATTAAGATTGAAGAAGCTCGTTTTCTCGGATTGGGAGATCATGTTTTGGCATTTACACCACACTAACTAAAAAATAATTTTGAACCTGTCTCTGATCTTACTATATTTTTAGAGAAAGCATGGTCCACTAAGGACCTATTTATACTTTCGTCACCATAAAAAGCTCCTCGTATCAAATATAAAAACATGTTCAGAATAAGTACAAAATCATATTCAAGCATTCTTTATGCAAATTGTAGAGATTGAGCTATGGAACAATAGAAAATTTGTTGATATCAAATATAAAAGGTGATTGATATGATCCTCCTAAAAAAAGTATGTAACTTACATTTGCTGACATGGTATGTTTTGAAACTTTTATTTTGATCCCTCATCCTTATTTTCATTCATTATAAAATATACCCCTTTTATTTTATCCTTCTTTAAAATTGACATCTTCTAATCTCAAACTAACACGTTACATCCATCTTCTTCTCTCTTCTCTTTTTTATTTCTCCTCAAATCATTGAGCTCAAAATCCGAAAATCAACGAAAAAAATAGGAGTATCAATATTTTTATTTTTTTCATTCTTCTAAATTTCTCTCTGTCAAACAATATCAGTCTCACCAATGATTCCATTACCCACAAACCTTGTTTCTTTTTTATTTTCCATCTTGTTTCTTTCTCACAGTAAGTGTTTATTTCTATCATGCCATGTGTCCCCTCCATTACCCCAACTTAATTTATGTCTTCCTCTCTTCCTTTTCTATTCCTAACCCTTCATCCTCAAACCTCCCCTTTGTTTATTTGTTATTTTTTTTATTATTGTTATCGTTATTATCTTTTGTATATTTGAAATGTGTAATTGAGATTTTTTATTATTTTTCAATGATTTTCTCAACAATTAATTTCTTGAAAGATAATTTGCTTGTAAAATAGATTGAATTGAACCATAAATGAAATTTTTTGTAATTGCAGAAAAACAAGATGGGCATTTCCTGATTGGGAACTATGAAAAAGAAAGACGCTGCAGCTGTGTAAGAGTGCTTGGGGAGTTTGCATCAAGGGGTTTTCCTAGGATGAGGTGGTATGTTTGATTTTAGAAATTGTTATGTTCTGATCTCTTTGTGCTTTGTTCTGCTTTCTTGTTTGGTTTATGCGCACCCTTGAGCACTGTATCCTTGAGGGGGCATTCTAACTATAAAAAACGTAATTGACACATCTTTAGAGACCCAAGCTATATATTTAGTTAAGATTAAACAAGTTCTAACTCATTCCGGATGTAAGTCATATTTTTTTTAAATTGTTTATAGACATCTTTTGATTGCTTTATCTTTGCCTTTTTGGCCAGCTCTATATTGGACTTAGATTTAATGAAAAATCATGGTATTCTTTTTAATAATCATCTCATTCAACAAAAATAATTTGGCATTGGCAAGAAAAAGAAAAATATTATTGTCAAATATATCATTATGTCAAATTTATTCACAAATAAATAATTATTTAGTTAAATCCTTTAACAAAAGTGGCATCTTATTGAAAGTCAGGGACGGATTCAGGGGAGGCTAGCAGTGGCCTTGGCCCCCCAGGAATTTATGAAAATTATATATACCATAAGATATGTTAGTAACTTCAAAATTATTCTGTGTCATAGTGGTGAAATGGTAAACTAAAAAAACTAAGAGTGTTCTCTATGAGGATCTTTGTTCGAATCTTCCATCATTTCCTTTCATACTTTTTACATTTTAACCATTCTTTTTATTTTACATCACTTATATCTATTATATAATCCTTATAACAATTTTTATTTGCATATTTGAAGAAAGTATTTATTGTGGTACATAAAAATTAAATTATTTTTAAGTCTATTTGTGTTTTATATTATGACAAATTGAAAATCATCCTATAATAAAATATATATATATATATATATATTAATATGAATATATTTTACATATCTTATTTATTGATTTATCTTGAATGCATATAAAAAAATTTAAGTAATTGATCTATATTTTCACAAAAAAAATTGATCTATATTATTTATTATTTGTTCTTTATAATAATAAAAAAGATATATAAATTTATTATTCTTAATAAAACTTTTTATTTTGATATAACACTTATTAGCAGAATTTTTATTAAAATTAATAAAAACTATTAGTCTTAATTATTACATAATTCACTCCTACAATATTTGATCATACAATAACTTTTTTTTATTATATATACAATTTTTTTTTCGACTCCCCTTACTAAGATTTCTGGATCTGCCCCTGTTGAAAGTTCTCTATTTCTATAGGGCTGTAGCATGAATATTAATCATTGCGGATTTGAGATTTTGAAAAAATATCATGGATAAGATAAAATATTTAATTTAACTCATTCTAAGTTATATATACTCTATGTATTGGAGGAACTATTACACTTTTTAATTTTTTTATATGAGAAAAACAATATTATTGCTTTTGTATTATTTCCATGCATTAAAACAATGCACAATGTATGCCTAGTTAGTTAAGGTAGAGAATTGTATGACTAGTTAATTAAGATAGTGAATTAAGTGGAATGGTTTATGTCTTATTTAATGGACCTTTATTTATTTCATGGAGTTATACTCCTACATACTCTTAGAATGAACAGTAGATAACAACACATAAATGAATTTTTTTTTAAATAAGACACATTTTAAAGGTCCTTTATTTAATTTAGCAAAGTGAAAGAAAATTGAAGCTGTCATTTGTTTTGAACTATGAATTTGTTGGTGACTTGACCAATCGATTTTGCTTTTCCTTGACATTCTTAAAGTAGTCAAATGCAAGCTTAGTGATATCCTCATTCACTTTGTTGTGCCCTTTCATCACAAGATCAATGGCAAGTTTCATCCTATCTTCCTTGTTTAACTATATATCAAGTTGATTTAGATTAACAGATATTGAAAGATAGAACGATAAAAATATATAATCTTTTTATTTGTTAAAAAAATACTTTCATAAATTTCATATAAATCATGCCATGTGCAATCCATCCACTTAGCCACCCATATTCCACAGTCATTGCTAGGTTGATAGTGTGGTAGTTAGATAATTGACGAGAATATGTGTAAAAATCAAAACTAAATGTCATACAAATGACTTACGAGCCATCCTCTTGTTCTTTAATCCTAGCAGGTTCAATTATTGGAAATGTAGAAATCAAAGGTCTCTCAATGGTAGAAAAGTTATAGAAACATTCATCCTCCAACATCTTCTCTAGGAATATTGCCTGATAGAGAAAAGATAAATTCATAATTCATTATTTGCTGCTTATATATATGTGTTGTAAGCATTGTTAAATCTTTTTAAAGTGGAAGAGAAAAAATAAGGACACAAGTAGTCACCATCTTTTGCACTTCTCTCCTTCTCTTGTGACGGGTCTCAAGAGATGGCTTAGAGTTTAGTAATAACATTTATTTTTTCTCCAAGTCTGCAATGACAAGATACCAATGCATATTTACATAGTTGATTGACACAAATATTTGTTTTGATCTCTAACAGTAAACTTTAGTTATTACTCTTATTATTATTGGCTTACATAAAGGTTGCTTATGTGCATGTACATTGTTATAGCGAAGAAAATGTATAATGTACCTTGTACACATTTTCAACAAATCCCATATATTCTTTTGTATAGAAGTTTTTGAGGATAGATGATTTCTTTTGCATATGTTAAAAAATAACAAGTTTTATAATAGAAATTAATTGAGAAAAAATTACTGATACACATACTGAAAATATGTAGGCATGAACTAATATTCTGCTAATTTGAATATTTCTTTCACTTCGTGGGATAACATAGCAGATGTAAGAGTCAAAATCTACAAAAATAAGTTGTATTAAAACGTGTAAATAGTTGAAAATGTGTAGTAAGAAAAGTTGAATATGATATGATTGGATATAACATAAAATATATACTTACATTTTGATCTAGTTGGAATTTCAGCACCAACGTAGTTAATGTCTCCCTACTACCATCACAAGTTGTTCCCTTGACTAAGATTTTAGCCTTACATTCGTGATATATAGATGAGTTTTGTGATTATTTCAGTGATTCGAATTCTAATACATAACAACGTAACTTAATAAATAATTTTAACTCTTTTTGTCATATACCTGACTTTTTATCTGACATATTTGGTCCAAAGATGTATGCAGCAACATCAAGTTCCTCATCATTCAAGTTCATATTTTTGGTGGTTAGAACACGGTCAGTAGCCACTAAAAAGAAAAACCCAAACTTTCATGAAAAAAAAAATTAAGGATATGATAAAAGTAAAGCTAGTAATGCATAATTCTGTAGGAAAAAAAACATATCCACTTGCTTGAAGAATCTTTGGTCCATCAATTTTCTCTGGGAGAGACACTGATGAGGGTGACTTGTAGTGAATATAATACCCGTTAGTAGGAGTTCCAGACGTGGATTTTGTAGACTTAGTCTTTTCAGGTGTAGACTTAGTTTTATCAGAACAATCTGTAAGTTTTGACATTATTCTTTCAGCTTCTGAGATGTTATTTGTCACAAAGGAGTTTTCTTATGTAGGTATTAGCTTAGGAATAAGCAGAAAAGGTGGCATGGGTCGAATACTCCCTCCACGGAGCCCAAGAGGATGGTGGTAATAGGGTGGGGAAAGACCATTGAATGCTGGAAATACAGGGGAGTTTTGCTGGTCAAGCATCTTGGATAAACTTGTGACTACAGTTGTCATTTCCAGAATAGCAACAGTAAATGCAGCCTCTTTGTCCCCATTTTGATTGGCATTTTCTTCGTCTATTGCTTGCTTATTCGTGTTATCATGCACACTGGAAAAAAAAGTGTGGGTAAGAATAGTACTTTTAAATAATAAAATGTATAGCAACATGTAACAGTGTCATATAATATATGTTCACCTTGAAGATACTTCTATTATTTCCTTGTCCCTTTTTAGTGGAAAAACTTCTTCCTCCATTTGCAGGAGAACATTTTTGACCACTTCTTGCCATCACCAAGGTATTAGGTTTTTCTAAGTGCACTCTGAATATAGAGTTTCTATGGTGAGATGTTGTATTGGCTCAAAATGTCAATTTATACAAATAATGAATTAGTGATGTGAAACTTTTTGCCATTTATAATTTTGAGAATATGAATATCATTGATATTATTTCCCATACAATTTGCAGCTAAATTGGCTCTCTTTCTTTATGTATAAATTGATATTAATTTAGAATTATACTAGGCATGAGCTTTGGGTCAAATATCATTCGATTCTCTTTGAGTCAAATCTCATTCTTTTCCTTCTTGTTTGGGGTCTTTGACCCCCCCACCTCAACAAAAAAAAAACTATGGTAATTTGTAGTACTTTCAAAATATCTCTCTTTAACTCTTTACAATAAGCACTCTGTCAAATGAAATTTAATTTATCAAAACCTGAATTAAGTGTTACTATTTTCACGCTTTGAATTCTAAATATCTCTCCTTTAACATTAGAGGATTGAAACTTTTTACCTACATAGTTTGTACATGGATATGATTCAGTTGTATATATAACCGTGGTTCTAAAAACTGGACCGATTATCGAACCATTCAAATTATTAGTTAAAAATTTTAAAGGTTCAATTGATTCGACTAGAGGTTCAACCAAAATAACTATCTTATAATAAAATAATATATAAAAAATAAATACAAAAATATAATTATATTATGATATAGACCTTAAAATATCCTTTAAATTTAAAGTACTACATTAACATAATATTATAATCTTACTTAAGTACAATATATAAAGTCAATATTAACCATTTTATATTAAAATCAATATTATATACAAACATTTATTGGATAAGAATATTAGTAAATATGATAAGAACCATGTATATAACACAATGAAATTCAAAGTAGTATTTATATTCTACAAACCGTACTAGTAAGCTTGGTTGAAGCATAATGTACTCAAACCATTAGTTTATAATAACACAAGCAACTAGTTTATAAAAAGATGTAAAAAACTCAAAAAGTATCATTTTGTTAAATTATCATACCTTTATAACTTCATTTGAACTTATATTTCGCTCCGCTAAATTACTATAGTGATTTGATTCAACTTTCTTTAATAAATTTTGTATCAAAGAACCAATCACATTTTTTTTATATGAAACCTACACAAATCAGTACAAGAGATATATTATAAATCAACTTTTCGATTTGTTCCTTAACCTCCTTAAAAATATTAAGTTTGCAATTTTGTACAGCACATACCTCAATCTTCTTCAACGAAGTTGTTAACTTAGGCTCACCATAAAATGTTTTGAAGTCTGACATCATCTCATTATTTCGATATTCACGCAAAGCCTTATTCAATTTATGACAAAATTCCGTAATGTTACGTTTTTTCCCAACATATGCCTCAATCATTGAGTTAATGCATGCACATTGAGAAGTTGTTCTAATATGGCCAAAGAATTCATCTTGCAGAAAAGCTTGCGCCCATGCCATCTTATTCTTATAAGTTCTTATTGCCCAATCATTATTCGATAAAGCCTACTCGGACACCAATTTTTTTCAGTGATCTTCAAACTCGTCAACTGTGAAGTTAGAATACATCACCGTTTGGAAATCTTCAAGGAATAATGGAGCTTTGACATGCTCACATGCATTCTTTTGCAAGTGCCATGCACACAATCGATGTACCGCTTTTGAAAATGTTTGCTTTATGGCTTCCCTCATTGTTAAGTCACCATCGGTCACCACCCCACTTAGATGCTTATTTCATATAGCTTCCAAAAAGTCTCCAAAAGCCACTTTATGTTCTGATTGCCTCATCTAAAACTAGAGCACAAATAAATATAGTACGTCTTATCACATACTATTATCATTCTTGAACTACAATATGAATATGGCTCACTGGTATATTATTCAGTTATAACTAAAAGAAATCTAAGTGAAAAAGTATATCATACGTATGAATAAAAATTAACAAGGAGACTAATAAACCTAACATTGATTATATTTTTAACTGTATAAAAGAAAACTAATTAGATACACGTACCTGTGCATTTAAATTGGAGTTTGCTTTTTCTTGTTTTCTTGAAACCTAGAATATCGAAAATGCTATGGGAGTAAAATATTTTTAATTGATAATTTTGTTTGCCCTTTTCTTTATCAAAAAGGTTACTTAGTTTCTGGTGTTGGTCATTAGAAAATAATTATTTAATTCCCATTTGATTTTTTTTTTGGTGAATGATTCCCTCTTGATTTGTTCTTCAATTACATTGGATTCAAGATGATATAATATAATGAGAACCACGGTATCATTTATTTACTGTTAGAATACATAGTATGATTTCCTTTTGATTTTAAGAATTATAACAAAAATTAATGACACGATAGTGTTAGTTTGAGGTTAGAAGGTGTCAATTTAAAATAAGAATAAAAGAAGAGGGGTATATTTTATAAATAAATAAAAATAAGAATGAGGGATCAAAATAGAAGTTTCAAAACATATAAACGACCGATTAAAACTTTTCATGTCAACAAATGTAACTTACATACTTTTTTTTAGGAGGACCATAGCAACAATATAAAAATATGTTCATGATAAATATAAAGTCATATTTATACATTCTTTGAAATTTTGTTTGTTGTTTTATTTTTCATCTTATATTTCTTTTGGTTGTTTTTTAATCTTTATAATTTTTTCAAATTATTAGAAAGGAAGAACAAAGAGAGAGAAAAAACAAAGAAAGGGATGAGAATAAGATAATAAAAATATAGAAAAAAAAGAAATACATAAGATCCTATGAATCAGAAATAAGTATATTTCTATTTGTAATATTTATAAAAAATTGTTTATGATAAATATAAAATCATGTTCGCTGTATATATAAATTTATGTTCGTTTTTAAGATGAACAATGTGCGCATAAATAATAACAACTTGGTTAAAAAATATGCGTTCATCTAGAATTATTGATTAAAAAAATACAAATACAGTTAAAAAGATTTCATTTAAATATAATCCAATATTTAAAAGTACTAAAGAATATGGATAACTCACTTTTTAGCCACAAAGGTTTTGGACCAAAATCAATTAGGTCATAAACCTTTTTTAGCCACAAAGGTTTTGGACCAAAATCAATTAGGTCATAAACCTTTATTTTCTGTCAAACATTTATAATTGTTTTAAAGCAGCCATTTTTACGATTTTGCCCTTGGCCTGTTAGTGTTAGTTAATTGATATGTAGGTAGTATAGAATTGAAATTTACACATTTAACAATTAAGAAAGACGACAACAGAATTGCCAAAATGGCAAAACTGTCTTGATTACTTTAATTCATAAAAATGGTGGCAAAACAAATGCTAAAGCATTAAATGGAAGAGCATTAACAATGATTTGTTATCTCTTACATGCTCACTGTCTTAATCACTGCAATTATTCTCTTAATCCTTGCGTCACAAAATGGTGGACTATATGGTGCTGATTGTGTCCCTTGATTGATATCCATTTCAACAACTTCAGAGTCTTCACTAACCCCAGTTTTTGTTTGGGAACACCGCATTGGATCCTCAACCACCCTCTGGAATACATCTCGATCGACTCACCCTTATCATGCACTACAATGCCATTCATCTTTAGTTTCTGATTCTTGCCAGCCCCAATAATACTAGTGTTTTTGCTCTTGTGAACTGAATTTTGTAACCATTGACACGGCTCCAAAACCCTCACATCTTCAATCACCAATTTACATAAATTAAATCAAATTAGTGCCATTTTAATTTTCCTCTCAATTAAAATAGGATTTCCAAAAGCAAAGAAAAATTAACCCACCAGAAGAATGTTGCTGAAACAAACTAGTAGAAAAGGTGGCATCCAAACTTCTATAGATCCCTACCACGTTTTTCACAAAAGGCACATGCCTTATATCTACCAGAAACAATTAAATGCACAAAAAAGTATTAATTTTGGAAACACGTTATGGCTATCCATTACCCAAAGCCAATTAAATCCACCGCCATAATAAAAGAACATGAATTCACAAACACACGAGAAGAGAGGTGCATAATTTACCTGATTGAGCATACTTCGCATTACAAAGAACGCATTCGGAACCAGACGCTGTGAAATCTGTTAAACATGATTAGCGTTCATTCTCCTCTATTGTTACTATTTGCCCTCCTACATATCTCTTTCTCCCATCAACATAACCAAAATGCCCTCCATGATACACTTTGATGTTGAACAAAATCATCTTCTTCTGCGATCACAACACCCTAAAATAAACAAAACCCCTAAAAAAATTAAATCATTCCATTCAAAGCCTAAAACAGAGAGCATTCAAGCCATAACCTACCAATTCATTAAGGCACATGATAGGCAAAGCGATCTCGAACTAACCTCACACAGAGACAGAGTCAATGTCGATGTCAGAAGCGACCGTCGCAGCAAGACGACAACCCTTCGCTGGGGTTAGGACTTGGGGATCGCTCTCAAGTTTTTGGGTTTCTAATCGTGCCTTTTTTTCTTAAGCGTGACAAGTGATTAGGGGTTTTGCGGGAATACTTTATCGTCTTTAAGGGAAGAAGGGCATTTTGGTCAACAAACTTTTATTTTGGTCTTTTTAAAACAAATATAAATGTTTGTGGTCATTATGAAATAAAAAAAAAAGTTTGTGACCAAATTTATTTTAGCCTCGAGCCTTTGTGATAAAAAGTGAGTTATCCCTAAAGAATACTTAATTAAGACAAATTCTAGAGTGTAACCTAACAAAGTACCTTTTAAAAAAAAAGGGTAAAATATCTTTTGTGTCTCTGAAGTTTGCAAAAAGTTTCAATTTTGTTCCTGAAATTTGATTTGTTTCAATTTTGTCCCTGAAGTTTTTAAAATGCATCAATTTTGTCACTGGCCTTAGTCAGCGTTAAAATTGATTGACGACAGTGACAAAATTGATACATTTCGAAAACTTCAGGAATAAAATTGAAACAAATGAAACTTCAGGGACAAAATTAAAACTTTTTGCAAACTTCAGGAACACAAAAGATATTTAAAAAAAAAATTAAAAATTTTAAAAAAGAAAAACCTAACATCTTGAACGTGAGTAGGTTTCGAGTGCAGTCTTGGATACCCTGGCAAGTGAGTAGCAGTAACTGGTAACCAGAACCACTAACTTACATACACTTGAGAGTTGAGTAGTACCGTGTAAAACAGTATCTAAATTCTAAACTAGAAACCGAGTGGTGCTTCTTCTGCTGCTTGCTATTCAAAAAGGTTCCCCATTCTAAACCCTAACTTAATCCCCTTTCTCTCATGGACGAAATCAAGAACCCCCAAGAACCCGCCACATTCCCCTCAAAGCGCAAACCCGATGATCCAATTCCCCAACAACCCCTAACCAAAGCCCCAAAGCTCTCATCTTTCGACAACAACAACAACTCAAACGATCACGACACCGCTTCCGAACCTCTCGCCGAGAATGACAAATCAGAAACCGACGTCGTTCTTGATAAAGAAACTGGGAACGGCGACACTAAGCTTCGAAACGACGTCGTCCACAATGATGAGGAACACGCGGGAGAAGAAGAAGAAGAGGATGATGATGACGATGACGATGAGGACGACGAAGATGATGAGGAGGAGGAGGATAATGCGGATGCTGAGGTGGACCGGAAGGGAAAGGGGGTTTTGCGCGACGATAAGGGGAAAGGGAAATTGATAGTAGAAGAAGAAGACGACGACGACGACAGTGATGATGATTCGGACGTAGACGGCGTTTCCGATGACGAGAGCGATTTCTCCGATGATCCTCTTGCGGAGGTTGATTTGAATAACATTCTTCCTTCAAGAACTCGACGGCGGACGTTTCAACCTGGATTGCACATTCCCAGTAAACCCGTCAATTTTGCAGCTGATGATGACGACGACGACGACAGCGATGCTTGAAGCTTTGCAGGTTAGTGAGGTTACATGGGAACTAGTTAAATGCTATATACTATTAGTGTAAAATTTTCAGGAACAAATTCTGTTTTCGTTTCTTTTAATCCTTTTGTTTGTTTGATTTGGGATATTAGTATTACTCCCTTTTCAAGAAAAAATTTATTTGTGCTTGTTAAGAGAAGGTGTGATAACGGAAACATGGCCAATGAGGCTTCTTTTGGTTGAGGTTATTTTTAAGGGTTGTGTGTCTATTTGAGCACTGGCCAATTTAGTATGAACAACTGATTTTGCCTAATTCTTTGAAAAAGAATAGAAAACAAAAGGGGAAAGAATTTGAGATGAAGATGGCTTGGTGTCTCGGAGCAGATGACCCGTAATTTTTTAGAAGTTGTTGTTGTTGTTGCAGAATCTGAGATGCCATTTCATTGTGGTGTGCTTGAATGAAATTTCATGACATAAAGTTCCTTTTAATTGTGTGCTCTTATTTTTTTCATCAATCTTGCAAAAACTTACTTTTCACTGGGCTTTTCAGCTTTGGTACATGTATTGTTGAAAATGGGTCTAGATGTCTCTTTAACAATTTTTCTGCTCATTGGTGTAAGATTTTACTTATTCAACCACCGATTATAGACTTTGAAAATAGTTCTTGTGGGTATTTGCTAAGTGCAACTGCAAGGCTAGTTCTTCTTGGGTCAGATTTTGGTTAACATAATTCTTGGAGTGTTGATGCAAGTTCACTGTATGAAGCATTTTATATTCGAAATTGGACATATTGCTGATTACACCATGTCCTTGGAAAAATTGTTTAGTGGATGATCTGCCATTGTAGGCTTAAATTCATATCAGAAATACTGACTCAGTCATCTATTTCCTTTTCATACTTATAACTTGTTTGATGAGCAATTTTTTTGGTATTGAATAGTGCTTTTTTTTTTGGTATTGAAACAGGCCCAAAAGCCCTGGTATTGAATAGTTATTTGAAGGATGAAGCACTTAGATCCTGATTGGTTGTGTTGTTAAATCAACTAAAGTTTCTTTTAGTGTATAAGTAAGGCGACTTGTTTTGTGTTGAGTTTTTCATAAATTAAATGTATGTAAGTGCTTTTAAGTGATTTTGAAATCATAGTTAACAGAAGCATTAAATCGTTACTTCTCTGGTTTATATGTGGAATAGTGTATAGCATGTTGCCTGTTGTGTGCTTTTATTTTTGAGGGTGTGGGGTTGGGATTATAAATTATAATACTCCCTGCCATAAGCAGGGAGGTTGTTCCCTCAACTTGAACCAATGATAACAAATTCAGGGATTATAAATTATAATACTACTTGTTAATTCTTGAAAAGAAAACATAGTTTTCACAGCAAGGCCGATATATCAATGCATATATTTCATGACTCTGCCAACATGTGATTTGTTATATCATATGTATTATATGTGATCTTTTCTGTTTTTATCAGATTCATCATTTTGTGGCAGCTGAGGAGTGCAGACTAGACCTTTCAACGATGGGTTGCATTTTCCTTCTTTCTTTGTAGGATGACTGGATGAGAATGTAGCTATATACTGATTCGATGGAAAATACATGTTTTGTAGAATTAGGATTGTGAGGTTTGCATTGCTGCTTAAGAAACTGTCTGCTTGTTTGATTGTTCTAATTACTTCAATGGCAAGAAACTTTCATGAGTTGGTTAGTGAATAGCAAGCAATATCATTCTCACTTCGCGTTTCACGTGGTTGTCTGTTAGTCTGCTCGTTCTAATTGCCTCTAGAGTCTAGCCCATGATGGATTTTTGTGAAAAGGATAATGATGTTAATTCATTAGGACTTGCCTATGTAGGAACCTGGAAAGGATGCTACTTTAATATTTTTAACTACAGCTACTACCCCACTTCCATATTTGACTGTTTTGTGTCAACATGATTTCTTCTTTCTTTTCCCATCCCTCCTTCTTTTCATCAGGTACTTATTTTTATTTTTTGTTTACCTCTTTTGGTCATCTCTGTTCATGTAATCACTAGAATCCTGTCCATTGGATAAGTGTATGCAAAGAAGATTTGCCCAAGTTTGTGGAACTTTGTTGATTTTGACAATGCGATAGCATGGCTTCTGCATCAGAGTATTTTTCACGTTTGAGACGGAGTGGGGCTAAAACCCTTGGAAAATCATTAGTTTTCTGTTCAGCATATAGCAAAAGTTAGTATTGTTAACAAATTTGTTCTAACCATTAGTAGTAGTTGAAAGGTTAGGCTTTAAACTTTAAACAATTTTATTTTACTGCTATCATCTATATGCCAAAATGAAATTGTGTACATGGTTATGGTTGATTTTTTCACATCTGTAGGCTTGATGCTTTTTGTAAATCTTGGCTTTTTATTCCTTGCTCCAAATAAGTATTTGATCTTCAATATTTGTGTTTTTGTTGAGATCATCAATCGGGGTTCTAATGAAATCTAATAATGAATCATTTGCGACAAGTCTTTGGCACGATTTTATGAAATTTCCAGCTTATGAACATTCAAATCGAATGCATGTATGCAAGTTTTTAAAATCTCAATGACACTACCCAGATGAGAGTTGATATTTTAAATATTCGTATTAGCATCTATAATGAATCAACAAGAAAGTCCTAACATGGTCCATGATTAACCAAACAAATTATTAGTAAAATAATGCATTTTCAAATGATAGAAAGCAAGAGGGAGTCTACTTTTTAAATTTTTTAAGAACAGAAAACAAACATTACACAATACACATCACTCTGCACAATTTGCCTATGTAGCAGCCTGATTTTGTTGGTTTTTGCTTTTCTTATCAAACGTCACACCATGCTTTAATAATTCATGATCGATCCATTATGGAAGGATAATAATACATTAAGAGCCCCAAAAGATTTTGCACCACTGATTTGTGCATAATAATATCAATATAATTTTTTTAAAAAAATAATTGACCCTCTTTTTTTTTTCTTTCAACAACAGTAATTGACTTGATATGTAATTTTTCATGCTTAACACTAAGACCACAAGGAACAATTAAATGTCAAGTTCATTTTGAAGTATAGATTCTTCACAAGAATTTTGATCTTATAATTTTAAAAATTATAAGGTACCTTTTTTTCCATAAAGGGTTAAAGTTGCTTGCCACCAAACACTATAATTATACACTTTGTCTTGTGCCTACACAAATTTGGTTTACTTTAATCAACAATATGTGATCCATTTCCTCTGGAAATTGGATTTTCATGTTCTATTTTTATTCTTCTTAGCAGCTTTGATTTTTCTTTTTTGGAAAAATAAATTAACAGTGTAAGTTTTCAGTAGCATGGTTCTTTGAAGTGGGCCTACCCTACCAATGTTACTTAAAGGGAAGAAATGGTTAAAGCAAAGTTTAACAGTTTAGAAAAACATCACTGAAAAGAAAAAAAAAATTATCCTGAAAAGCCCATTTGATATATAGGCCTTTGTGTGGACCCAAAGTATCTTTCTATCTGTTTGATGTTCGTTGTTTGACCATGAAATTGTGAAACATCGTACAGTCAAATATTAATTGGGAACTTCTTAAGCTCCGCTAGGTTACAAATCACTGAAAAACAAATGGGAGACATGTCCAGGCCTTTCCAAAGAGAATTGTTCTTCTAGTGTTCTTGTACCCATCCTTTTTATTTTAACTACTAAAATGGTATCTAAAAGTTAATGTTGTTGATAAGAATAATTCGTGTATTTTTTTAAAATGTCACATCTCAAATTCAAATCATGCTGGTGAAACAAGAGAGAATTTATATATTATTGGGTGGGTAAGAATTTAGTGTGTTGTGATAAAAACAAAATATTTGTACATTTGATCCGAATTTTTTGAAAACATTTGGATAAATATTTAAAAAGTTCATAAAAAATTTAATCACTAGAATTCTATTTTTCATAAAAAATAATCCAATAAAACTTCACTAAACATGAAATTATCAAATTTTAATAATGAAAATGTGATGAAAATGTGTTAATTTTCTAATTATGCTGGTAAATAATCACATTAAAATCCTATCTCTAAATTTTTTGAGAATATATGTAATATTTTATTAATTTTATCATATGTTTTTTTAAAAAATAGACTTATTTGTCATTCTTATTTTTTTTTTAGATTATTTGATCAATAGTACAAACTTTTGGTACTATCTTAGCAGTTTACTTTTTTTTTTTTTAATATATTAAGTTAATATACATCTCTTAAATATTGAATAGGACGTACTAATGAGGTGTATCTCAAATGATATTTGTCATCTTTCTCGGATAAAGTTTTTGAGTTTGAACGTCTTCCCTAACAAATTTTTGGTGTTCTCGAGTTCGAACGTCTTTTCTAATATATATATATATATATATATATATATAGTAATGCTAGGGAGCCAACGTTAGGGAGCCCATAAGTATAATTAGGGAAATAATGAGTGGTAAAAGAGAAAAGAGAAAAGAACCAAAATTGATATTGACTCTCTATGGGCTCCCTAACATTGGCTCCCAACACTTTCTCATATATATATATATATATATATATATATATAT
>JASCZI010151234.1:56071-76085 GCA_036250425.1 Stylosanthes scabra
TCAATTCAAATGTTAAATTAGATATCTTCGTTTGTAAGTCATCTCCTTAAGAAAGTGTTTTGGGGCAGAAGTTATCACAGGGTTTTGTAGTGAAATGAATTAGGCTATGTTTGGTCTAGCGTTTAGAATTACAAACATGCATTTGAGTGTTTGAACGCTTTCATTTTATATTTTGCTTATTTTTTTTTTTTGCTCTGAACGTAGAAGTGATTCTACGTTCTCAACCTAGTTCATATGAAGCTAAAATTTCTAAATTTTGTGTTCACACGTTAGCGTTGGGAAATTAGATAAAAGATTATATTTTTTAATCAACTCTACGCTTTATTTTCTCCATTAAAAATGAGCACTATAAATAATCTACCATCACATTTGGGCATATCTGAATTTTTATAGACTTGGTTTCAATAGTTTTTTTTATATTATTTTTAGTACTTTTTTACATTTTGATTTTTTATTCCCTTTTTATTTTCTTTTGTTATTGTTTCATTAACATAAATATCTCTCTCAGATATATTATTATTATTATGGTATTTTTATTATTTTTGTTAGAAAGAATTTTTTAAAATTTGTTTAGAAAATTTATAGTCAAAATAGTACTAAATTATTGTTGAACATTTCTTTCTATTTGACTTTATAAATTTTATCGTGGTAATTTTTATGCATTATTTATCATTGTATTTTTATAAAGGAAAATTCTCTAATATAAAATAAAATAAAATTTTATTTTCAAAAACAAATTAACAAGACATTAAATACAGAAATCCAATTTTTTTTTGGAAGCTGCTCATGTTCGCCATATTAATTGGCTAATTTCATGGTTTTCCTATTTTTAGCCACTTAAAGTGGCGAACTTCGTGATTTTAGCCATTTAAAGTGGCGAACTTTATGCAAATATATGCCATTTGAGTCCTAAGAAAAATACGTGGACCAATTTTACAATAACAATATCATTTCCTCACCAATTGGGACACATAAAAATCATCCCATAATCAAACCATACGATGAAAATCATGACTTTTTTTTTTTATATTAATGGTTGAATATAGATTCATTAGATTTTTGTCATATGGTTTGGTTATGAGATAATTTTTATATGTCCCAATTAGTGAGGAAATGATATTGTTATTGTAAAATTGGTTCACATCTTTTTCATAAAACTCAGATGGCATAAATTTGCATAAAGTTCGCCACTTTAAATGGCTAAAATCACAAAGTTAGCCACTTAAAGTGGCTAAAAATAGAAAAACCATGAAATTAGCCAATTAATATGGCGAACATGAGCAGCTTCCAAAAAAAAAAAGTTGGATTTCTGTATTTAATGTCTTGTTAATTTGTTTTTGGAAATAAAGTTTTATTTTATTTTATATTAGAAAATTTTTCATTTTATAAATATGAATTATTGATTCTATTAGAAATGACAAATTAAATAAAAGATTAATTATAAACCATAATAAAATCACAACTAATAAAAAGTTGGAGAAAAAATAGTCTTAAGAATAAGATTATTAATAGTACGATGTAAAAGGAATAATAAATTAATATTATTATGTTAATACTTAAAATTTAAAGAAAATGTGACATATTTAATGAAATATTTTTATGTATATATATATAAAATTTATATTAATTATTTTATATGTTATTTTTAATTTAGTAAGTAAATATTAATTTTTATCATAAAATTGATTAATAAGATTTATTCAAATATCTAAAATAAAAATGATAGTGCAATATAAAGAATAGGGCAATGTACTAAAATAATCCAATCTCCATTCAATATTATCAATATACTCTATTTCCAAATTAATGATCAAATTACATGATTTTTGCGTTTTTATGCAATCCGTGACACCTTATTATGTTTTCTAGGATTAGGGTGCCATAAATTCTTTGTATTGTTTTAAAAATAACACATGATATGTGGTAGGGTGCCACAGATTCTGCTTAAAAAAAATTATGTAAATTTTTATTTAACAAATAGATATATTGCAATGATTCATGACATGACAAATAATTTTTTTTTCTATATCTATTATGAATTTTATCCTTATATCATATATGTATCAATTAAAAAATACATTACAATTGTATGGTGTGAGACTAGATTTTAAGTTAAAATTTTATTTTATGAGACTAATAAGTTAAAATTTATCTTTCAATGTATGGTGTGAGATAGATTTTAAGTTCCTTCACCCTCAAATAACGTCATTTTAGTATTATGTTGGCACGAACATATCACATTGTTATATGAGAGTCCATCACAGATAATTAACAACCATATCAGCGTTTTTTTAACGAAAATCTATAAAAGTGTCAACTCGAGTGATAACAATAAAAATGGAGGGTCAATTTGATGCCATTTAAATTTCGAGTATCAATTTGAACAAAGTTTCATATTTTAGAAGTCAATTTAACATTTAACTCTAATTTTAGGGATCTTTCTTTGTTATAAAGAGATATGATCCTGATCCTACGTGATGAACCTCTTTATTGGGCCATTGGTGTATTTTAGGCCCAATTAAAGCTAAACTATAACATAAAGAAATTAAGAGATAATACCAAACTAAGAGATAATAATATGTTTTACTAGAGAAAACAAGTATTAAAATTGTTATTCTCATAATTAAAATGAATAAGAGACTGACTTTTAAGTTTTAACCTTTTTTTATTTTATTTCATTCATGTTGCAATTCCCCAATGCTGAAATGAGAAGCAAAGCCTAAGATATCTCCGATGGTGGATTAATTGGTAGGTTTGGTTTTTGTCTCTTTTTTTTCATACAACAATGATAAAGTGGGTGACATCACTAGACCATTTGTGTGGTCCTCTGGTCTCCCTCATCCTATCCATCCATTTCCCACCATAACACTTGCTTTACTTTTCAATGTTTGAAGAAAAAACTGTTATCTTACACCCATAAACTTTATATATTAGGAATTTTGATAATTTAATTGTACATTGTATATTTATATCAGTGTTATATTATCTTAACCTTTCATGCCTATTTTCACCATTATTAGCCTAATCTAAAAGGCTATATTTGGATTAATGGTGTGTAAAAGAGTAGAGAAAAATTTAGAAGTGCTTATTATGGTGAAGTGAAAAATAATGAAGAGATAAAAAAAAATAAATTTAAAGATTAAAATAATTGTAAGTCTTATCCAAACTTTAAACACACATAACTTAATGATCTATTATTCTTTTCTTCGCACTCTTCACTTTTCTTTTTTTTTTTCTTCTTATTACCAAAAAGTCTCCAAATTTAGATTAAAGAGTGGACGAGTGTAAATTATAGTGCTTTGATATTTTTGTGTTGTTCTTTTAGGTGGTCTGTATTGTTTGGATTTGTCTTTGGAAGTCTCCTAAGATTTATTTTGTATTTTTATCTTCTATTTTATTTTGCTTTGATTTTCATTGTGGATTATTGTTGCGGTGTCGTGTTTAAATTTGGGTTCTAATTTAAGAGTGCCTTGGTTTATGGTGTTTAGGTTTAATTTGCATTTAGATGTTGAACATTTCTTTTCTTTCAATGGTTGAGTGGTCGAGAACTTCTCTTAATATTCGAAAAAAAAAAGTGTACACAAAAAAATTAGCATCTAAATCAGTTATTAATATAAAACACATATTAAAAATAACTTAAAAAATTTCTATATTTATACATAAATATTTAGTTGTTGAATTTTAATGTGTAAATAGCATTCATGAACAAGTAATTCATATTTATTATTTAATCTCATTCTCAAAACAGTTTTTTAATATCTCCAATCAAAATGTAGCCAAAAGTTTTTTTCTTAGGATGAAAAAACTCTAAATCAAACGGTATAATTTATCCCTTTTTGAACTCAACTCAAAATTTTAACCCCATATATATAACAGTTTCAAGCACTATTCGACTATGGCTTGCAATTGCATTTGTTGGTCTTTTGGGGGATTAGCCTTGGCCCTTGCAAGATTGAATTTGATGAATGCATTTACCCATAAAAGAAAAAGAAAGATTGAATGTATATAATGTATTTATTGGGGGTTACATTTTGGGGCAACAAAAGGTGGGGACTTTATTAGTTTATTGTTCTTATTCTCTTTTCCTTTGGAAGTGAGTGAGACTAGTATTTATCCAATTCAAGAGTTTAATCATCTAACTTGCTAAAAGCAGGACCACCATGCATTCTTCATGCGTTATGATACCGCATGCTCCCCCAATCTCCTCTTCAGTCCTCACCACCCAATTTCTATTATTTAAAATTAAAAAAAATGGAATTGAATAAATATTTAATCTAGTCTTACAGAATTAGGGTTAGAGACTATTTAAACTTTTTTTTCCAAGGTTAACAGAATTTATTACAACAGAATTCTGCCTTAGAGAGACTATTTATCTCAAATTTTATGAATTTAAAAAGGATTTTGAGGTATTTTGAAGATGAACTAAAAAATATAATTCTCTCATAAGTTATTATAGCTCTATCAACATTTGAGAACAACATATATAGCTGAGTACTCTCCTACTTCTCTATAAATGAATGAGATCACTTCAAACATTAAGGAACATAAAGAAGCTTAAGAATAAAGAAAAAAGAGATGAAAATGTATGTGCTGTTAGGATATTTTGAAATGTCCAAAGCTAATAAAGTTTACCATAAGAGTATTCTATGCGTTAGAGAGACCATTCATCTCAAGTTTTAAGAGTTAAAAAATGACCTACAAAAAAATTTGAAACGTTTAGAAAATAAACTAGACAATTTGAATCCCTAATAAGTTATTATAGCTCCATCAACATCCGAGAACAACATAGCTAAAAGATTTCCGATTCTTTAAATGAAAATGGCATTGCCTCAAATATTTGATGAAGATGAAAAAACTTAAAAAGAATAACGAGATGGTAAACATAAAAAAACTTTAAAATTATAAGGAAATTCCATATTTAAAAGATATTTGAAGAAATTTTATTTTTAGAAAGACCTCAAAATGAGTTAGAACCAGGTCTTCTTTTAGAATCGACTATATTCTAATATCATAAATGATCAGATCAATTCAAAGAACTACTAAGTTACATGTACGTATTTTTACTCTCTCTCTTTCTCTCGTCCTGCTTTTTCTCCCAACAGTACTCCAGGTTTTGGAGGGTCGCCGTCGCTCCATCTCCCTAGGCGGTGGCCCTCCCCCTCCCCCTTCGTTTTCTTTTTTTCTCTATTCTCTATTTTCTTCTTCTCTTTTTCTCTCTTTCCCTTTCCCCAACCTTTCTTCTTCCTTTCCTCTATCACTTTTATTTTTTTTCTTTATTTATCCATCCTCTTTTTCTTCATTTCATTAACCTCCTTCCCTTTTTCACTTCATTTGGCTTCTGATCTCCTCCTCTTCTTCTCCTCTTTAATTTCTTTTTTTTTTGTGTTTTTTTTTTATTTTATGGTTTTCTCTCTTGGTCTAGATCTGAGATCCAGATCTAGATTTAAATGACCCCATTATGGGTGTTCTTTTCCTTTGCGGTATGATCCTCCTTATGAGTGTTTTGGTGATAGTAGTACAGGTTTGGGATGAAGACAAGGAGGGGAACTTCTCACTTAAGAAAATATTTGTAAAATCAAAAAGCCTTCTGATCTCTGGTCAGAGAAGAAAAATGGTTATCTCACCGTGTTGTAGTACTTTTTGTGTAGATTTAGAGACGCAAGAAATTTGGTGTCTCTGTTTCTGTTTTAAAAAGTTCTTTGTAATCGAATATTATGCCTCCTATTGATTTTTAGTTAAGCATAGAGATCATCTAGCTTTCTCCTTATATTCAATCTAATGTTCTTGATGATATTTGTAAGTACTGTCGGGCTATTTTCTTGAATAAAAACTTTCTTTATTTCGAAAAAAAAGTTTGAATCAAAGCCATCCAAGAAAAACTTGAATAGTTTTAGAAGAACCAAATTTAACACCTAATTCTAAGACTAGAAGAAAAATTGATCATTCACACTAATAGGTGTTAAAAAACGAACGGGAAAGATAGTAAAACTTAAAGCAACATTAGTGGGTGGTACAAGGGTATCATTAAAACAATTCACAATTTCCTAATCTGAATAAGTTTTGAAACTAGTGAGATTTCTTTTTCACATTAATGTGTGAATTTAATTTCTACGCATCATCAGTGTAAAAAAATTTTACACATCTATCCAATCAAATATTACTACATTATCAAAAGTAATTAATTTTCAAAGTCACTACTTTTAAATCATATAAGGAAAATTCTACTATGAAGACATTTAAGTGTCTTCTAGTAAGGATATTACCATATTTAGAAGTTAATCTCTCTCATAATGATAGTATTAATTACACATCAGATTTTAATAGCACAAATCAATGGTTAAGATTCAATCAAAACATCCATCTTCACTGAAAGACACTTTAGTGTCTTCACCATAGACATTCCCTATAAATACATGAATCTTATTAGATGATATGTAAAACTCTTTACACTATTAGTGCATCAAAATTAAACTTTTAATTTGTTTGAAGAAAAAAAATATTTTAACAACTAAGTTGGCCAATAAAAAAAAAAAACTAAGTTGGGCAGTAATTCACACAAAAAAACTAAGTTGGCCAATAAAAAAAACTAAGTTGACAGTTTAGTGGCTACATAAGTGGTGAACTTAGGATTGGGGGTTGTCCAATCCATCGACAAAAAAAAAATTAATCAAATTAGTCCTTTAAAAATTATAAATGAATTAAATTTATCTTTTAGTCACTCTACTAACCATTTTTTTTTGTTATAGGACACCCCACATATCCAATTGAATGCTTACTTAAATTTATTTATGAAAATCTATTAATTTAGACAATTTTCTTAATTTGGGAAAGTAATTGGGATGTGATATTAAATTGATAGATTTTCATAAACATATCTAGTCAATATCTAATTGGATATGCTAATATCTAATTGGACATGCTAAGTATCTTATATTCTATCAATTAACATTTTATATCATTAATCAATAACAAACATTGTTAATGGAGTGGTTGGAGAACAAATTTGTGTAATTTTTAAATTTTAAAAAACTAATTTAATTGGTAAAATCTTTTAAGAATGATTTTGAAAATGAACCATCTTTTGAATTTTAATTTTATCATTAAATCTGAGTTGACCAACTTTCATGTACTCTTTTCCATTATAATTTTGAATAAACTATGGGAGAAAGAAACTTCTTTTGAAAAAAAATTAAATAATTAATATTTAATATTAAATGAATTTTAATTATTATTTTTTACTATTAAAGATATTAACTCTAACAACTTTTTTTTAATCATAATCACCCTACTATAGGACCCATGTAATTCCACACCAAAAGTGGTGAAAAATACATATAGCATAAAGTGTATTTTCCATAAGAGGGTTGGTGGGGTAGGAGAAATAAAGATTTTGTAGGTGTTTTGTTACGATGGGCCAATAGTTAAGCTCATTATAATTACTAAGTACTCTAGTATTATAAGTAGGAAGCTATGTCATTGTATTGAATATGAAAATTATGAATTGTTGAACTTTGGTTCATTAAGGGTTTTATCTCTTTCACTTGAAGTAAAGAGATTGTTACTTTCTTTGTTCATCATCTTCAATCATAATCAATTACTCAAATATCTACTTCTATTTGATTGCTACAACCAATTACAAACATCTTTTTCTTTAATGTTTACCTTCTTTAATTATAGTTGTAACATTTGGTGCTTTCATTGAGAGGCTTCCATGGCGGAAGATGAACTCCCTGTATTCGGCGGAATTGGCAGTGGCTATGGATGGTCCATTTCAGCATGGCAATGTTGGAACAGTAGAGGCACTCCGGGGGCGCAGAGATTGGCGGAGGTTTCACGTGCTTTCACTGGTCGTTCTTCGATATGGTTTCATCTATGGAGTTTCCGGAATCCAAATGCAGATTGGGATACCTGATGAAACCCATTCCGATGGGTAATTTCATAGCATTAATTGACTAATTATCACCCTCTCACCACTTAAATACTAGCAAAATAAGCTTGTTTGCGTTTAATTGCTCCTAAGGGCTTAAATTTGTGAAAACATGCATTTTTGGCCATAATGCGCTATATATTCACTTACTTACTTAATTTCCATCCATTTGATACCTTGATATGTTTGTTCAAGTGTTTCAGGCCCAGATAGGTTAGAATCGGATCGGAAGTGGCCAAGAAATGCAAAAGGAGCAAGAATGAAACGATGAGAAAGGGAGCTATTGTCATCGGATTAGAGCAAACTTGGACTCATTGGAAAGAGAAATTCCATACCTACAACTCTCATGTTGAACACTTTGTCTGATTCTAAGTGATTCTATGAGAAATTCGAATCCAAAGATCAGTGTGCAAAAATTTCCTAATGTTGTCAATCCTGACCTCTTGTCACTAATTTGGGCATAACTTGAGCTATAGAGATCCAAATGACTTGTTTCCAACACCATTGGAAAGCTAACATCCAGAGCTTCGCAACGATATATAATAGTCCTATATGCGTACGCATATGGACTCGATGCATATGCATCCAAATCAGGAGTGGCGCGCATGGCACGTTTCGTCGCCTATGCGTATGCATCTGAGCGTGGACAGCAAGAAAAATGAAGACCAAAAAGGGAATTTCAAGCCAAATGGAGGCCTATAAATAGAGGGCATGCTACCCCATTCTCTACACACCTTCTTGAGCCTCTTTTGGGGGTTCTAAAGCCTTGAGAGTTTTTGGGGGAATTTATGTTTTCCCATGTTCTTTCTTAGTTGAATAATTTTAGTTCTTAGGATTTCCGTTTTCTTGTAGCCACACTAGACAAACACTTTATTGCTTTTATTTACTGTTATTCTGTCAAACTTCTGTTTTAACCAATTTACTTTATTGTTATTCTGTCTGTTTACTTTCTTGCAAAACCGCGTTTTTACAAATATTATTATGCTGCCTGTTTATTTTCCCGCTTTTATAATTCCTGTTAGTAGCGAGTAGAGTCCTATAGTGTCTCGGCTGTGAGGTGAAATGTGCAAATGACCCGAGCAATGCGAGTCCCCATAAAGATCACGTTAGAGGAACGAGTCAATCCCGTAAAGCTATACGCCCTACACCCCTGCTAGCATAGTGGCAGTTCCTTGACCGTACGAGGTTCGCCACGGCAGCATGGCACAAGTGCTTGGGAACCTGGTGACAGCAGGTCTGACCCGGTGACAGCGGGGATCCTATAGAGTTTGTCAGCCCCGGGCATAGATCAGAGGCTCCATATTTCGCTCACGCGCAAGAGGTCCTGGTGACAGCAGGATTGTACTGGTGATAGCGGGTTACTCTTGGGAGCCGGGGGCTGAATCACGAACTCCAAGCAACACCTGCTCCAATGTGAGTCGAACCCAGAATTGTGGGTTCGTTGCCACACAGCTAGTTGGTTTCGGATATAGCGGAGGTTCCTCTTATGGGGTGTCTAATCGATCTGGGACATAGCAGCAATAAGAGGGATGCGCAGTATTTCAACTCATGGTCGGGATACTCCTTTTATTATCATTGTTATTTACTGCTTTCACACTGCGAATTGCTTTCAAATAAACTCAACTGCAACCAACCCCAATCAAAAATAAACTTTCCCTTTCGCTTCCTGAGCAGAACGAGCCGAGTCCCATACTCGGTATTTTGGTTGCACCCTGTGACACCTCTTTTAAAACGTCCCGACGCAGCCCGCGAGGGATAAGGTGCTTTCAGACTACAACGAACGAAAGCATCACCACCCGAGCGGGCGTGTCAATACCTTTGATCTGGCCTTTCTCCATCAATTTGAATCGGCTATGCGTCCTCTTCTGCCGAAAATTTGCTGGAACCAAGTAGAAGACTTAGAAATTGAGTGGGTAGAGATGAGGGCGAAGCTACAGCAACAACCATATATTGATCCAGAAACAACCAAATCTCAATTAGAGCAAGAAATCACAGCGGTATCAGCAAAAATTCAAGCAGAAATTGATGAAGATCAAGAAATCAAGCACAAAACAGCACACCAACAATTCAGCAAAAATGAACCAGAAGAAGATGCAGAGATTTCGTATCGAACAAAAATTCAAACAACTCGGATCCATACAAATTCATCGTCAAACTCACAGGTTAAGGGAGAAGTAGGAATTACAGATATCACAGATCAACGATTAATTTCACAATTGAGGCAAGATAAAGTAGATGCGATCAAATTAGATGTATCGGGAAGTAGTGATGGTGATGCAACCGGTGGCTTCGAAGAAAGACGCACAGGCGAATGGTCTGAACTGGAGGAGGTGGTTGTAGCTCGGAAACCACCATGGGAGCCACCGGATTTGAACTTGAAAACGGTTGTAACTGACGGAGAGATGCAAAGGAAAACAGATCCATGCTTGAAGACAATTCCAGAGGCATCACCGTGCACGACGGATGGCAAGGCAGAACTTCGTGGCACCGATAACGTTACGGATCTGAGCCCCGTCACAGTGATCCTGGGCAAAACAGCTACGACCAAGATCTTCGAGTCAGCACACTACAGGTCCATGGATGCTGGTGGAGAGCGCGACACGAGCAACAGTAGCACCGAGGATGGCGCCGTTGCGGCGGAAAGGCGGAGAACACTCGGAGAGCAAACACCAGAAGCGACTGTTGGGGATGGAGCAGCCTTAGTGTTATGCGGCAAGTCCAGTGCTCATGCTATCTGTCGTGCCATGCTTTTGAACCCACCACCGCTCATGGCGGTGGTCTTTCCCTGGGATTGCGATAGTGAAATCGCAACCACCATGGTACCACTAGGTAACCAAAACACCGATAACAGGGCAGCGAAGAATGTGCCATGGTTTCAGGACCAATGCAGAGGTGGCGATGAATATGGAGGAAGTGTAAAATTGTTAGGAGTTGGGCATAAAATATTAGGGGAGGAAGCATTGGAATAAAGTGGGATGGAGTGGAGGTTGATGGTTTGGTGGTTTGGACAGTATGGCTTTGGAGAAACACGGAGGAATTTTGATTAGCAAGGAGGAGGTATGAGATACATAATACAACAAATGAACATGTGGCAAAACGAAATGATGGTTAGAAGAAAAATGAACTTAGGAGTATCCATAATGGCGTAGAGTCCTAGTGTGATTGCTTGTACTTTTTATTTATTTTTTGTGTTTTGTTTTTTGATGGATTACCTATGGACCATGGTTTGAGACCATTATAACTCACATCCCCTGGAATTGTTTGTGAATTTACTTTAATGATTGGAAAAAAAGTGTATTTCCCGTATTTTTAATAAATAATTTATTTTCTCCCATCACACAATTCTAATAATAAGAAGAATGCACCAATAGTTCGAGGAGCAAAATTAGCTCACATGGTTGGACAAATTGCATTATTAGGTTTTGAGATTAGGTGGGATTAATTCAATCACAAAATCTAGTTTATGGGATGAGAGATGTCTCACACTTATAAACTTTCAGGAGTACATATTCTTTAAAGATATAGAATTTGTAATACACCTCCTTCACATTTAGGGACTAGAGCATGAACATAAATTGGTGGATGACCAATAACATGAGATCAGATAGGCTTTGATATTATATTTGATATGGTCCATCAACAATAATCCTGTTTTCAAATATATATAACTCGGCCCAAATGCCCACACATTGTACATTAGCCCAATAACTATCTAATATGAGCACATGTTTAGAATAAAGGATAAGAATTTTCTGTAACTTACCATTCAAATTAAATTGAATATATAACAAACAAAAGGATCAGGTCAAACTTTAAATGAAATATACGGCCTCAACTCCCATAAAAGTAGGAATTTGATTACCTCACTCCAACAAACCTCAGAAGCAGTTACATCCCACATTAGCATCTATAAATAGACCTAGCTTATTCTAGGAAATGTATGCTTTCTCTCTTTTACTCACAAGAATTCTCCCTTGAATATTCTACTGATTTGAGCGTCAGAGTGGCCTTGGAGGACCACTTCCACCGTTTCAAGCTTTGATCGTCGGAGTCCACTTTCTTTGAAGCCTTTGCCGAGTACTTACATTTGAAGAGGACTTCTTACCGGCGACTAAGAACGGAACATTGGCGCCCACCGTGGGGCCAAACACTAACGATCCCCACATTCTGTCTTGTTTCGTCCTTGCTTTTCTTCTCTTTTTCTAGGAGTTAAAGCACATGGTGACGATTTAACAATGGAGTCATGCCGACCAGCGCTGAACCGCTTGCCTTGGTGACCTCCTTGCAACCCGCGCTGATCTCCCTCTGAAAGAAAAAGGCCAACCATCATATTGCTAATCATGGAGCTGAACACAATTTCTGCTCCATTGAGGTTCCTTAAACCTTAAATTGCATTCGATTATTCAATCAAAATTTACGATTTGTATGAAATCCTATTTCGTTTTCTTTTTGACGAACTCACCAATTATATTTGTGCTTTTTTTGCAATTTACAACTCTTGTATATGATCTGCCAAGCCATCAAACTATCCATTGGGAATTCCGTTCTCAACTATCCACTTTGTAGTTAACAAAAAGAAGAGGTAACAATATCTTGTTTATTCATCAAAGAATAACGATTTATGATTAAAAGTTTTTTAGATTATACATATAATACTAAAATAGCTCGTCCATATACTAAAACAGCCTGGCCATATACTAAAACAGCGCGGCCAATTTCAAAAAGCAAAACCCTAATCACTGTCATCCTAAAAGATTGTTACAATTCATGCCTTTTTTTTTCTCTCCTACATTTTCTACATTCTTATGTGTAATTGCTCACCATCTTTATCTCTATTTCAAGTTTTTAATGCTAAAACAACTCGGTCAAATACTAAAACAACCCGGGCAAGTACTAAAACAGCTCTGCTGGTCTTTAAAATAAAACCTTAATAGCCGCCAATCTCATAAACTGCTATAATTCATGCTCTTTTTCTGCCATTTGTTTATGCTTTCACATGTGTAACTATTCACCATCTTTATCTCTATTTCAATTTTTTAATTTATGTCTTTTATTTCTTTTCAATAAAAAAGAAATAACTATATACATTAAAATTCCAAAACAATTAAAATGAACCCTAAGAATTAGGACTTGATAACTGTTATACTAAACAACTCATCCATGATCTTCTATTTTGCTGTATTTTCCTATTTTTAATGAATAACTACTGAACACCTCTACTATTCACTGTTTTCTGTTATTGCTTACTTTTTTCTAACAAATTCAAATAAAGTAAACCGCATAAGGAATATAAACCTTAACCCATTAAACTGCTCTGTAATACTCGGCCTTTAATCAGGTATTACTAACCTATATCTCGTCACTCTGCATCAGTTATGTAAACACATCGGTCATGCTAATTTATAGCTCAGCAAACATGTTAAACAGCTCGAAAAAAGTTTTATAACTTGATAATAACATTTTTTTAACTTGGTAAACATGTTTTTCATCTCGGCAAACATGTTAAACAGCTCGGAAAAAAGTTTTACAACTTTTTAATAATAGTTTTTCAACTCGACAAACATGTTTTAGAACTCGACAATAACAATTTACAACTCGGCAAACATGTTTTTCAACTCAACAAACATGTTTTACAACTCGAAAAATTAAAAAGGTTTACAATTTGATAATAACAATATACGACTCAACAGTTATGTAAACAATTCGGTCTCGCTGATCTATAGCTCGACATTAAATTCTATAACTCAGTTATACATGTTATCATCTCTTTTATGCTATATAATTTACAGCTCGGCCATGCTAATTTAGAGCTCGGCCTTAACTTCTTTAACTCAGTTATGCATGTTATTATGCTTTACAATATCTCTTTTATGTTAATTTACAGCTCGACCATACTAATTTAAAGTTCAGCCTTATGTTTTATAACTCGGTCATATATGTTACCATTCTTTCCACTTTCTTTTTATTCTAATTTACAACTCGGCCATGCTAATTCAGAGCTTGGCCTTAAATTCTATAATTCAATTTTACATTTTATCATGTTTTACAATATTTTTTATGCTAATTTACAACTTGGCCATGTTAATTTATAGCTTGACATTAAGTTCTATAACTCGGTCACGCATGTTACCATGATTTCCAATCTCTTTTATACTAATTTACAGCTTAGAATTATGTTCTATAACTCGGTCATATATGTTAAAATGCTTTACAATGTCTCTTTTATGCTAATTTATAGCTCGACCTTAACCTCTATAACTCGTTTATACATGCTACAATGCTCTTTTCCATACTTTTAATGTTCGAATTTCAACTCCCCACTTTCTATACATTATTATATATCATTATATAACCATTTATCTTGAGTTTAAAACAGTTGACGTCATGGGGCTATTACCGCCACAAGGCCGACCTCTAGGTTGGCATTCTCAATTAACTCATCCTGTTATACCACAAACCTAACCAAGCTATCACTCAGATAACCTAGCATGTTAGGAACAAACTCCATAAACTCCACTAAAAGGGAGGCATATTCTGAACTTACTCAGTACTTCAAACCTAGTCATACTTTTTCACTCGAAAACGAATATAGCAATGTCAGTCGAACTCTTACTTTATTCACCATACATGAATTCCGAACATTTAATATACAATCACGGTTATACATACTCAACTCAATTTTTTTTTCCAAACTTTATATAATATGAATGACATTGTTTTTATTATGCTTCTTACACTTTTCATGGTGCATTATTCATTATCTGCTTTAATTTTTACATATTCAATTTATTTGAAAGTTACAGGATGGTCATAACAAACCGAACAACTCGGTTAAGTAAGAAACAAACTACAATTCAAATTTCAAATTGAGAGATAATCTCATAATACTAATCAACCCGAACCAACCTATAATGTTGGACAAAACATACTTCTTATATCAAACCAACCTATCTCTTTTTTATTTTGTAAATTATCCAACATCTACTTTCTATTTTCAATTAAGTACTTTGAAACAATATTGGATTTTTTTCTTTCTAAAGTATTATTTTACAACTCCACAATATACATTGTTCTACAATATGATGTTCTTCTTGTATATGCTATATTATTGTCAATTTTTATCGATCTTTAACTTCGGCTGAGATCACACTAAGCTTGGCCGAAAGTGCATTCTAAAACAATAGTTGCCTATTTTCTATTCCATTGTATGTTATTTTATGCTCTATCAATGACCCCCACTTATTATTATGATTATCTTTATTAATTATTGTCTTTTGTCGAGGTCAAATAAGCTCGGAAGATCCTCTTTGTTACACCTTTGCCAGAAGAGCATTCTCAAACATCTATTATTTGACTTCTGATATGCTCTATCTTTTTGCATTTTTATCTTCTATGCATGACCAATATACATATTCTCTATTATTATAATTATTTGTCAATTACAATACTCACCAAGGATATACTAAGTTCAGCAGATACTTAGTCTTATACCTCGGCTTGTTTGGTTTTCTAATTTACAATTACCAATGGTTTACTTTCTTTCATGCTCTCATATGTGTATGTCTCGATCAAGCTTACATTCTAAATCCGCTTATTTCTTACCAATCTTTTGACAAGACTTATCTTTATTTTACATTACTACTATTGTCTATAATCTTATTATTCTAATCGTCAAACTTTGGGGAGAAAATCCCGAATAACAAGCTACTAACAAAAATAGTTGACTTAGATGTTAACTTATCAATGTTATTTTAGAAGGTTTTCACCTTCTAATACTAATTAGCAAATGACAAAACAAAATGTTCATTTGTGAGTATATCATCAAATGAAAGAAGCAAAACCATTTTTTTTAGATTGCCCACTAAATGTCAATTGAGCTATAAAAGAGTTCATCTACGAGAGCAACATGCCTATAGCTCAGACATACTCTTTTCACTTATAAGAAGGTCAATCATAGACCGCCCTAACACCACAACATCAATGGTGCAATCTTAGCTATCATCTTGCAAGTTTTGCATTTACTATTGGTACATGTTCATTCTTTACAATTTTCTATATAACTCAATCTATTTTCAATTTCATGTTCTATACTCTAAGGTCTTTGACACGCCCACTCGGGTGGTGATGCTTTCGTCGTTGTAGTCTGAAAGCACCTTATCCCTTGCAGGCAGCGTCGGGACGTTTTAAAAAGAGGTGTCACAGGGTGCAACCAAAATACCGAGTATGGGACTCGGGTTGTTCTGCTCAGGAAGCGAAATGGAAAGTTTGTTTTTGATTGGGGATGGTTGCAGTTGAGTTTGTTTGAAAGTAGTTTGCAGGTTGAAAACAGTTGAAAGCAGTAAAAGCAGTTAAAAAGCAGTAAATAAGTTGATAATAAAAGGAGTGTCCCGGCCATGAGTTGAAATACGGTGCATCACTGTCATTGCTGCTATGTCCCAGATCGATTAGACACCCCTAAGAGGAACCTCCGCTATATCCGATACTAACTAGCTGTGTGGCAAACGAATCCATAGTTCCGGGTTCAACTCACATTTGGAGCAGGTGTTGCTTGGAGTTCGTGTCTCAGCTCCCGGCTCCCAAGAGTAACCCGCTATCACCGGTACAATCCTGCTGTCACTGGTACAATCCTGCTGTCACCAGGACCTCTTGCGCGTGAGCGAAATATGGAGCCTCTGATCTATGCCCAGGGCTGACAAACTTTATAGGATCCCCGTTGTCACCGGGTCAGACCTGCTGTCACCAGGTTCCCAAGAAGTTGTGCCATGTTGCCGTGGCGAACCTCGTACGGTCAAGGAACTGCCACGTTGCTAGCAGGGGTGTAGGGCGTATAGCTTTACGGGATTGACCCGTTCCTCCAACATGATCTTTATGGGGACTTGCAGCTCCGGTCATTTGCACATTTCACCTCACAGCCGAGACACTATAGGACTCTATTCACTAATTGCGAAAATCATAAAAGCGAGAAAATAAATTGGCAGCATAACAGTATGTAAAATCGCAGTTTGCAGGAAATAAAACGAACAGAATAACGGTAAAGTAAATTGATTGAAATTGAAGTTTGACAGAGTAACAGTAAAATAAACAAACAAGAAATAAAATAAAAAGTCTGGCTAGTGAATGGATAATAAACTTAAAATGGAACCCTAAAAACTAAGCTAAATGTGGAAGTGGGCTCCCTTGAAATGGTGAAAGGCTCCTCTATTTATAGATGCTGGAATTGACCTAAGAGTACGCATGGAGGCTTCATATGCGTACGCATAGGTGCCGAGATCAGCAATTGCGCGTGCCGCCCACGCTTAGATGCGTACGCATGGCTCCATGTGATGCGTACGCATAGGCTCCAGCAATGGCCTTTTAGGTTTGTTGCGATCATTTCGTTCCTTTCGCTCTCTCCGGCCACTTCCGCTCCGAACTCCGCCTGTTATATCCTGAAACACTTAAGCACACACATCAAGGCATCGTGCGGAATGGGAAACAGTTCAAAACACAGTAAATATTGGCCGAAATAGTAGATATTACAATTACAGCCCTAAGGAACTACTAAGTGCAATTTATCCTATTTTGTTAGTGTTTAAGCGATGAAGAGGTGACAATTAGTCAATTTAAACAGTAAAATAAACCGTTGGAATGGGTTTCATCAGTCTTTAAATTCATATACTATAAATCCTATCAAATTTGTCAAACTCATATTATCATATTACAACGAGTGTTGACTCTTTTTGAATTCCATATTTCGATACATATGTTATATGATATTTAATTAGAGCTTTATCTAACAGACCTCTTCAGGTCGGCTTCCTAACAGATATTTAATCAGATTTTTGTCTAACTGGCCTCTTCAGGTTGGCTTTCTAACCGATATTAATCGGAGCTTTGCCTAACCGGCCTCTTCGGATTGGCTTTCAAACTGACATCAACAAGTCGGATCCTAATCGAATCAACCATTTGAATACAAAACGACCTCTATAGGTTGACTCTCATATCAAACTGATATTTAAAAATCGGAGCTAAATCAAACTAACTTCTTGATTTCAATGTCAACAATATTCCACCTCATACTTTCCACAAAATGATCCTAGGGCTCAACTTACAAACTCGGTCATACGTAACAACTAATACTGAACCCAAACTCATAAATCAAAATCAAATCTTCAACCGAACCAACCTATATCTCGGCATCAATTCAACAAACGCTCACCTATAAACCAATTTATCAAACTATTCGTCAATCAGATACTTCAAACAATACAATCTTATCAACTCTCTACTTTCAACATCAAATCATCATTTTTTTTCAGATCTCCTCTTTCATATGAGGAAGACAATGTCTAATGGCAATTTTAACTAATTTTCAAATTCTCAAGTTGACCTTCGGGGCTTATATCCATATTATTTATAACCATCCCTATACATTACTAACCGCCGATTTACAACTATATCTACAAAAACTCAACCTGGTTATGTCTAATGGCAATCTTAACTAATTTTCAAATTCTCAAGTTGACCTTGGGGCTTATATCCATATTATTTATAACCATCCCTATACATTACTAACTGCCGATTTACAACTATATCTACAAAAACTCAACCTGGTTATTTGAAAATAAACAAATCAAACTTGAGGACTTCAACCTTCACCATTTTATATATACAGTCGCATTATAACTTGGCACTTTTTTTCTTGAAAAACAAACATTTAAAACACATCTGATATCAAATAAGCTCAACCTGATACCAAACTATACAGCTCAAGCTTGGGGGCTATGATATGGCTCATCAACAAAATCCCATTTTTAAGTATACATAACTCGGCCCAAATACCCACATATTGTACATCAACCCAATAACGATATAATATGAGCACATGTTTAAAATAGCATAACCCAACATAAAATACATTGGTTGTCTCTTTTTTTCCTAAAAAACTGCATTAGTTTATTTTACAAAGAATCATGTAAATTATTTATAGATTTTTTTTAAACAAAATAATAAAATCAATTTATGAAATTATCACAAACTGAAATGGTTACACACCAAATCTATCCATGAATGATAAAAATATCGACAAATCTACCCATAAAAGAGAGAAATTAACTTTATACCCATAAAAGATGGAATTTAACTGACAAAACTAACCAAATCCTGAATAATTATTTAAAATTCCTAAATTACCCTTAATTATATCAACCCTACTAAATTTCTAATCACACTGCCACCACTCAAATCTCTCATTGTCACCGTTCTCATTTCCCACGACCATCACCACCACGAAAGGTAGAGAGACGTGTGTAAGGCGAAGCAGAGAACGTTGAGTCGCTGCGAACTTGGAAGGTGGAGAAGAGCGTGCAGCCGCTGCTTCATAGAGAGACGATGAGGGTGGAGAAATTGGCGAAGCTGGTGCCGGTTCTAGTGGCGTAATTCTCGGGTCAACTGGAAAAGCCTGGTGGCGCAGGTGGCAAGCATTCGAATTATGTGTCCTCAACTGCCCACTTTGGTATGCCTGACCTTGGTGGACCTCTTCGACGGGTTGGGTAAAGGTTGTAGGGGCTTGTCTTCAGATTTGGTGGCAATGGTGAGGTTTGGGTTGATGAGGTGCAGAGTTAGAAAAGGTGGTGGTAGTGGGAGGAGCAACCGCGGAAGTAGAATAGGTTAAATTAGATGAAGTAGAAGATTAGGGAGAAGAGGAACAGTTGGATGAAAAAGGGTTCTAGAGGCATCAAAGGAAACCACAAAATTGTTGTTTTTGCTACTCGGCTGCTTCTTCTTCTTTTATAAATCTGCAACCTTTGGTGGAAGTGATGGAAATGGTGGTGGCTGTAAACAAGTGGTGGTAAAGAAGGATCAGATTGGTCGCTAAAGGTTAGGGATTTGGATAGTGGTGGAGTTTGATATAATTAAAATTTAGGGTTAATTTAGGAATTTTAAATAATTATTTAGGACTTGGTTAGTTTTGTCAACTAAATTTCATCTTTCATGGGTATAAAGTTAATTTCTTTTTTTTTTTTGATAGATTTCATCAATGTTTTTATCTTTTATGGATAAATTTGGTATTTTTCCATATATATATATATATATATATATATATAT
>JASCZI010151235.1:48250-61556 GCA_036250425.1 Stylosanthes scabra
AATTCAATCAAAATCTGAAAAGTAGCGAATCCTGCTCGATCGAAAACACTAAAACGGTGAGAAATTAAAAGGAAGAAGAAAATAAAATGAAGGGGAAATAAGTGTAAGAGAAAAGCAGAAGGAGAATGAGATTAAATTGGAATGGTAGGGGAAGGAAGGGGAATTGGAGCAGCGGAGAGAGGGCTTACCGGAAGTGTGGTTGCCGCAGAGAGAGAGAGAGAGAGGAACCCTAGAGAGAGAAAGAGAAGGTGTGTTTGGGAAGGGAATAGTATTTATATTTGAGAGAGAGAAAGAGAATGGAATTGGGAAAGAGAAGAATTGCGGAAGGAAGGAGGAGGAAATGGAATAGACGTAGCGTTGTTGTTGTTGTTGTTGACAGATGATGACGTCAGCATCCCGGCAACCTGCTAATACGCCATAAACATGTTTGCGTTTCGAACAGTGCCAATTTGGAAATCGCCAAATAACAATGGGCCACGTTGATCATATATCATGTTATATCACCTCTTCAACAATTTAAATTAGTTTACCAAAAAAACAAACAATTTAAATTAGAAAAGTGCTACCTAACTCATAGAAAAGAAAAAACAACATGTAAAAAACGCTTAAAATTAATCATTCTAACATGTAGAAACTAATCATCCCAAATAAAATCATCCAATAAATCTAGGAATTATTTTTTATTCTTTTATGTGCGATCATTAATCGTCCAATATAATTTCATTATTATGGTTGATTTGTTTATTATTGTGAATAATACTAATCTTAATACGGAAGAGGAATAATCTTTCATAGTTTTAGATGCTTCTGATATTAAAAAACGAGGTAGTTTGATTGCTATGATTTTCTAGCTCTAAAACCTCCCCAATTTTTAAAAAATCTTTAAGGGTATTACTCATAGCCAGATCTAGTTAACATAACCCAAAAATTTATTATTATTATTATTATTTATTTTTATTTATGTACTTTATTTCGTTTAGTCATTTAGATTATGATGTTTTGATTGTGTGGAGATTTTACTTTCTTTGTTATTTTTTGGTTGTTCAAGTTGGACCCGTCCTATCATGTATTATAGAATAAAATACATTTGTCTTTAATGAAAAAACATATGTCCACGCGTCGATCGCATAAATAATGAAGTGTAGTACATCAATTTTGAGCATAGAAATAATAATAAAAAAAATTGAGTCACAACAAAGTAAACAAAAGTTTTTATGTGTGTACATATTATCTAAAATAGTAAAATTGGAAAGTATAGGTAACGAATAATTTTTTAACCAAGAAATCAGTCAATATAAAATAGAACATTCGTAACCACTGTTTATAAAACATCCATAATAAAAGTTATAGAACATCTGAAACCTAAAACAACCAACAATAAGCCAACTTTGTATTTTTTTAGAAATAGAATATCTGAAACCTAAGAAATAGAACCTTTAATTTAAGTTGTTGGCTGATGTTGATTAAATTTTATTTGGTTACCTAACATTGTTATAGTAAAAAATATATCATCTGAAATGAAAATACATACTAGTTCGATAACGATGATGATTGAGATTGTCAGTTGATTGTTGGTTAATAAATATTGTAATCAATACTTTAAATAACATTTTTTATCCTTAATGCTATTTACATAGTAAAATTCAATCACCAAATCAGTCATTAAGTAGTTGTATATAAATATACGTATTATTATTTAAATTATTTTTAATATATATTTTATATTTCGATATGTATTTTACATTGATAGCTAAATTAGTAACTATTTTTATTGTACATTTAGTATAATTCCTTTTAGATTTAAAATTTAGAATCTTTATTGATGAAGTATTAGATATAATTATTTCTACATTTATTTTACCCAATCAATTTCACTCAAACAATATCAATTCATTCTTAAAAAAAGAACGTGTGCGCATTCTTCTTCTTCTTCCAAATTCGTGGTATGTGTTGTTGTTGCTTCTTCTTTCAGATTTATTGTCTGTTTCATCATCGCCTTTTTCTTGGTAATTTTTTTTTCTTCTTGTTTTGTCGTTATTATCATCGTCTTTTTCTTTTTGTGTCATTTTTCTTCTTTCATTTCGAATAAATATTTACATTTTCTTGTGTTTTGTATTATATTTTGTTTGATTCTACTTATGATTTCGATTTATTTTCTGAATAAATTTCTATTTATTTTTATTTGTAAATTTGTTATTCATTTTTAGTGTATTTGCTCGTGTTGCTTATGGTTTTTGTTCGTTTTTTTATATAGATTTTTGTTCCTTTTACTTTGAGAGATACTTAAGGATAGGATCACGTGTGAATAGTGCATGGATGAATAATACATACGTAAACAATAATGATTTGATTGGATAAATTACTTGATCACTTACAATTATCTATAAGACAAAATAATAAATTGTGTTAGTCACAGTTTATAATTAAAATTAATTTATTTGTATTTATACACTCTTATATTCCTCGCAAAGGAGGAAGATATGCTAAAGTAAGTTGTAACAGCGACATGAATGGTTGCTTATTAGGATCCACCCATAAAGTGATTCTAAGGATCTTGCTATGTGAATTATTTCATGGCAGCAGCAAGCATCAAGAATTTGCTACCTTCTGCATGTTTCCACTGTCATAATTCTATTAAAATTAAATAAATAAAAGATAAGATGTTATTGCTTATTTGCCCACAGTTTCTTCCGAAACTTTATTGGTTTTAAACTTTTAGGTGATTAACATAAATACCTTTTTATCTCCTTAAAATCCATAACTTGATATAGCTGCCTTTGAATTATATTAAGTGGTGAAATATTATACTTGATTTTATATAAAATATAATAATTAATCAAGTTTTAAGTCATTGTAGGACCTAATTAAAAACTTACTCTGATGCAAACTTATATTTTAAATTGTTAGCTTTATCATATATCAGTTGTTAAATTCAAATTTATGTTTACAAAATTTTTAGAATATCAATAATTAATTAATTTCTGGACATTTCATTATAACCATACACGTGTATATATATATATATTTTAGTATAATTTACATCTAAATTATTATATAGGGCTAGTTTGTATGCTTAAATTGATAGAAGACATCTAAATAATAATGTTTGTTACATGTCGGCCAAAAAGTTATTGGCCACTACAAAACTGTTTTATTACATATTAGTCATGTGGGAACACTTGTCTCGAAAATTATGAGTTAAATTATTGGTTTAGAGGACACGAAGCTTGACAAGGAAGGCAACACAAAGATCCAAGAAAAGAAGCTGTGGACCTTGAACCCTTTGAAGATCAACCAGATATTTTCCTTCTGCAGTTTTGTAAAGCTGTATGTTTGAATTGAAAGAAAGATGTCAACATATAAGTATTTAATAATTTGATGATAATATTGTCATGGAGAAATAATTCCATCAGAAGGGAACTATTATTATTATTATTAATTACCTGCACTTCAAATTTGATCACATTTGAAACAGAGGAAGCAATATCATTGTGAACATTATTGTTGGATGCATCATGATTATTATTATTAACCCACATACACTTGATGTTGTAATGCCCAATTTTCTTCCAACAAACACTTAATTCTCGTAGAGCTTTAAGGACTTCCGTTATTATCTTGCGAGGATGGGCACCGCACTGTCACAATTTATCAATCGTCAATTAGGATTTAGAATTTAGGATTGATAATATCATATTACCAACTATGACAATCATCTTTTATGTTGAACATAATTATTGTATGGATAGTCTGTTACCTGAAGTCCAAGGGCCCATTTTCTCTCAGCAGAAAACTGCGATCTCAATGATACTCTTGGATTGTTCATAGCAATTTCCCTTGAAATGATGTGGTTAAAATTCGAATCCTAAGAAGTTACGTTACAAAATCGAAACTCGTTAGTTAACTATAAACATATAGGATATGGTATTGGGTATTTCAGTATTTTTATCCGTTCATCTTAATTATAAAAATATTTTATAATTAAAATCAATTTAAGACTAACGACTAAAAACACTGAAACACTTTGATACCATAAAATATCTGCTACGCTTCCAAACATATATATATCATGATTAATATGTTATGAGGAAACTAACTAAGCTCACAATTGATTGTTGAAACACTGGTCCAAGGTAGCCATTGTTGGAATCACATAGCTTCTTGTCCAATAACAAAGAGTATGCTACAGTACCCTGAAATAGATCAGTCGTTTATATATGAGAGAGATAAGGTGTGGTAGATCAATTAGGATAATGAAATGAAGAACAGCATGAACCTCATTTTGTATCTTGTTGTGAAATGATTCAACCAAATGATTCTTGTTGAACCCTTTATTCACCAATTCTTGAAGGACTTCCTCATCAATAATCTTTTTGTGTTGTTGGATTGTATGTGGTGGTGGAAGAGGTAATAAATATGGAGGAAGATGAAGTGTAAACCATGGGTGTTGAAGGATGGCAGGTATAGTGAACCTTTTCATTGGATCAACCACAAGCATTCCTTTTATCAAATCTCTAGCACCACCTGACACATGGCCAGGAACACTGTATATCCCACCCTATATCAAAATTTTCCTATATTATATATCATTGTTGGAATAACTAATACTATTAGTTAAGAAAGTAGATATATATATATATACCTTAATTTTCTTGAAGAGATTTGGAACGTTGTCATCTTCAAAAGGAAGGTGAGCACAAAGAAGAGCATATAGAATGACTCCACAGCTCCAAACATCAACTTCTGGTCCAGCATATGGTTTCCCTGACACAACCTGCATGTTCATCAAAGTGTAACCAACAAAATCAGATCAAAAGAAAAATATAACATATAACAATAACAATAATTCTAAGTAATTTGACCAATCAACCACTGTTGTTCACACGTGCCCCTCTCTTCTTATGCTCTCTCAAAGCAGAAATGAACAGGAATTTATAGAAAAATTTAAGAGAAATTTTTAGGAAAAACAAACAAAACTTTACAGAGAAAACAAACATGAACCATAAATAGAATTTACCAAAATACAACACAAACGAAAGAAAGAGAGGACGATGATGACGACAGCGATGGCAGCAGCGGGAAGGAGGAAGAAGATGCTGCATAAAAAAACGTAAAAGCAAAGACAAAAGAGAGCACGCTCTTTTTTAAGAAAACAGAATAGAAATGTTTGATGAGTTTGGTTGAGTAAAATATGTGTACAAATAGAATCAGCGTAATTCACTTATAAGACTTGCACAACTTGTACATATGTTCATTAAGGAGTTAATTAAATGGCTAAGAAGTTGAAACGAAACCTCAGGAGCTGCATAAAGGGGGCTTCCACAACTTGTAGTAAGAGGATGACCATCTCTCATGATGTTGCAAAACCCAAAATCTGCAATTTTGACATTACCTCTTGAATTCAGTAGTAAATTCTCTGGCTTCAGATCTCTATGAACCACCATATTCCTGTGACAGTACTCCACACCACAGATTATCTATACTTCCATAACCACAAACAAATAAATTCAAAATGTTATTATTTATAAACCAAACAAATTATTAAATCTCAAGCACACAAAATATATACCTGCTGAAAAAATTTGCGAGCTTCATCCTCTGGCAACCTGTCCTTTTGAATTATTATGTAATCAAAGAGGTCTCCAGATTCAGCATATTCCATAACAACATAAATGTCTGTTGAAGTTTCCACAACCTCATAAAGCCTTACGATGTGAGGATGCATGAACATTCTTAGAACTTTGATTTCTCTTCTCACTGCACCAAGTTTTGAATAACATGTAAGAAGTAGTATTTCTTTCCCATATTGTTTTGAAATAGTATTCAAGAAAGGAATTGAATATATATATGCACCTTACCTTTGTCTTCCATTTTCATTTCCTTGATCTTGTTACAGTTAAGGATCTTAACAGCAACTTGATGACCAGTTGATAAATGTTGAGCAATTCTGACTTTACCAAAAGATCCATGCCCAATCACTTTTCCTAACTTATAATTCCGAAGAAACATTATCTCTGCTGCACCTCCATCCATTATTATTTATTATTCCTTAATCTGAGACTGGATTAAAGAATAAGAAGGTGATTAAAAAGATGAGATAGAATCATAGAAAACTCGGTCAGCAGCAGAGAATAGAGAAAGGGGAAGAATGGAGGGCGATGAGGACTAAGAAAAAGTTTTGGCTTTCTTGTTATTATTTTCCACCCTGCTTGCATCACCATGCAACCGCCACTTTTTTTCCTCCAACACTCTCACTTACCTGGTGCTATTTTTCGGACCCTTCAAATAACGCTTATTATTTTTTCTAAGGGAAATAAAATATTCCGTTTAGTAATTTTTATTTATATTAGCCAATAATTTTTATTTTTAACCTTATGTGCCCTTATTTTTTAATATTTTAAAAAATTAAATAGTTAAAGTTATTAACAAGTCATTAATTTAAATCTCAATTATATTCATATAAAATATAATAAAATTAAAAAGTATTTAATAACAACGAGCCAAATTGTTTTAGAGAATATATATATATATATACTTTAACCCTTTTATTATTATACTGTACTTTATTACAGGGAAACAATTTAATTTTAAAAGTTTATATTAAAAAAGTGGGTGTGTTGACTGTTGATCAAGGAGATGGAAACTGTATTTTAAAACATTTAACATTGAATTTGAGATTTATTTTGAGTACAAGCAAGATAGGACAAATGAGTTAGATTTTGTCAAGGAAATGTAAAACTTTCTATCATAATTTTAATAATGTTGCGTGCCTTAATTATATAGTCATACACCTTGATTGTTTTATTCTCAATTCTATATATTAGAACTTGAAAAATATTATTACAGCTATTTAACTTTGTTTGTATGCACAAGAGCAGGTTTGAAGTGTGCCAAAGGGATCTGACAAATTAAAAGGGTTTTGCATCTAGCGTTCTATCTATTATAAATAATTAATAGGGAAGCTAATTAGCTCATTAGGATAAAAAAAAAAAAAACATGAGGATGAAAGTGAAATGGAAAAGACGTTTGGGATTTAAAACCGGCCAGCAGGAAGATGAAACTATGAAAGTGAACTCGAAAACATGTTTAAAATTAAAAAATAAAAAAATAAAATTAACACAAAGTTATTTTGTTTAATTTAATATCCATAATTTTTATATATAATATTTTTAATTACATATTTATTACTTCTAAAACTATCTATTTATTTTAGTAATAATTAATAATAAATTTAAAATAAGAAAATAAATACATTAAAGAAAGGAAAAAAAAACAAGTTATGACTCCTAATTAGAGCTCCACATATCATTAATAAGGAGCTTAATTAATTAATTAAGGGAGCCAGCAATGTTTTAATAAGGTAGAAAAAGGTGGGTTCATAGTTTAGTATAGATTTTTTGTTTTTAAAATCTTGTTTGTTTGTAGAAACCAATTCAATAGTTAGGATAACTGGTCTTAAATAACAAAAGTGAGAATCGAAATAATCATATTCAACTCAACGACTAATCAATAAAAAATCAATCAATACAATATCAGATAATAATTTAAATTAAATATTTTATTCTTTTAGATTTCACATTTTATTTATAAAAAATATAAAATTGATTGATTGTTGATATTTTATTTATGATTCAACCCTATTCTATCCACTAGTTAAAAATCTCACGACCCTAATTCTATTCGCACTCAACTTACAGGTATACTCAACCCTACCTGCGAGTTGGTAAAAAATAACAAATTAAACAATATTAAAAACATAATTAAAAATTTTTTAAAGACACTATAATATGTCAAACATATAATTTAAAAATACAACTTAAATAATATAATCAAATCACAAATAAGATAACCATCAATTGAGTTTGATGTTCTTGAGATTCTGTGAATATGAGTCAGAGAGATTAGGGTTGCCGTAGCAGTGTGGAGTGAAATGTTTAGAAATTAAGGTTTGTAAAATTTCATATTTATACATGTTAGTAAATGAAAGGGGCTTTTACATATTCAATATATAAAAATTACAAATTAAAATCATAGCTGAGTGGTTAAAGTCCTTTTATATAACTAACAGGTCAAGTGTTCTTTTCCCAATATTAATTTTTTTTATAAAATTATGTATTATATATAAGGTGCGGGTTGCCACCCCTAATTGTTGGTTGTTTTAAGTTTTAGCTTTAAGTTTTAGCTTTATTTCTTTTATTGTGGACGTCTTATAAATAATAGTTATAGATGTTCTATTTCTTTTTAACTGATTTATTGATTATGAAAATATTGGTTATGTATATTTTTTCTATTTAATTTAATTTAGTGTGTATATATATTGGTTACTGCAATAAATATTTATTTTAAGAATAACACCTTTTTTTTTTTTGGGAGAAGAATAACAATTTAGAAACTAGATACAAAACAAAACTTTATATGCCAGCAGAGGAAAACCTAGCTCTTAATGATATTTGTGTGTGTGTGTGTTTTTTTTAAGAGTTATTTATTTTAGTGTGGCAAGTGTGTGAATGTGCCAATTGTACCAAGTGATGAATTGAGCTAGCTAGTGGCATGAAGCCATGAAGGGAGTGATGAGAGCAATGGTGCTCATCATAAATTGATTCTTTTAAGAGATAAAGTGAAGTGTCTAAATTTCGATCGTGTGTTTTTTTCGTAGAAGATCTTGCCTAAGATCATGCACTGATAAGAATATATGTCATTTCAAAGATATAAAATATAAATAAACCACGGTTTATAGAATAACAGCTTGTTATTAATAACTTAAATATTTGAAAGATGGTGATACATAAAGTATGCTAATTAATTCAAGTTGCATTGTATGTAAATGATAATATATATATAGCTCTCTCACCAGAGTTATATTTTCATATATTCTAGCTATTTATAGATTTATTTTCGTTAAAATCTAATAAAAAAGTTATGGACGATGATGATAATTAAGTGAGCTAGCTTATTGTTTGTGAAAACAGCTAAACTAAAATAAACACCAAATGTTATCAAATGATATTCCAAAAGTATATATAGAATATATGCATTATAGAGAAATTATAGTGACTAACACTATTTCTTTGATTTTGAGTTACTTTTGAACTTACAATAGTTAACTCTCTTTTGTTATACTTAAAAGTGATGGCCTCTTATCATTTTCCTTCATGTTATATCCTTAAAAAAATTATCAAAAAGTAGAAATGTATTTAAATTCGTGAGCACGATCGAAATACCTATATTTTTAGTTCTTAATCTTGGTTTCCAATATTCTTCAACTAAAATCGACTTAAATTTTTGTTAGGGTTTAATAGCAACTAAAATAGACTTGCATTTAGGGTTTATTCTCATTTTATTTATTGAATATCATATATAAGTCAAATATAAAATGGTTAATTACTTTTAAAAAATTCATAAAATTTCAATGTTGTTGTACTTTTAAAATATATTTCGAATCCCTACCTGATATACCAGTACCACCTAATTACTTTATTTGGATTATTCATTGCATGCACAGCGGAATATTTTTTAACTCTGTAATTTGTATATATAATACTATACTTTTCTTGTTTGACCATGCTTTGCTTGTAGTCATCAAAGCTAGGTGTAGGTCTTTGCTAGTTTATTTATTTATAAGATATATACAATATACCTGATTGACCTAATCAGCAAGTAACTATACCTTATAAAATGCATGCTGTTATTGTTACTATAACATAACAATGTGTATATTAATACCAAAACATGGCTTTTAATGTCCAACTATTACACCTCAACTTTGTCCTTAAAAAAAAGGGTTTATATATTAATGTTTTCCTTCCCATGTATATTGCTTGAGTTACTTCAAATAAAACTTCCATCAATTTTAGCAACTACAAGTAAGTCATCTTCTCTTATTGCATTTAGGTAATATTCTCACTTCTATTTGCTCCCCATTATAGTTAACAACTATATATATAGCATTACTACTCTTTAACATCACATAAATTATAATCCAAAATATAAGGAATCCAAAGGCTTTGATCTCCTATACTATTAACGAAAAATCCTTAACATTGTTAAGGGTTGCTAACATTAAAGTAACTTTTTTCTACTATTTAATAATATTTTAAATTTTAAAAATAAAAATAAAAAGTGCTAGTAAAATATAAAAAGTATAACTTGAATTTTGAATATACTTCTTAATTGTTAACAAGGTTGTTTAGTGATTATAGTTACATACATGCATGTCAAAATAAATGAATAAAATTAGACAGATACCGGATGCATGTGTATAAGTATTTCAATAATTCTAAATTATAAATTTACACCTATTTTATTTAATAAAATTTAATTAAATTATTTATTTTATGTCAAATAAAATATTATTTTAATGTTAAATATAAATTTATTTTTATGTTTTTTTTAATTATTTGATATTAAAATTATATTTTATTTAATATAAAAATAAATAATTTGATTAGATTTGGTTAAATAGAATAGGTACACACCTAATGTTATTCTAAGTATTTTATTGTTAATTATTAAATTTAATCAAATTAGTTTGAATTAACAAAAAATCACTCATGTTACTTGAAAATAATATATAAAAAATTCGTTTAACTTAATTATAAAAATAATTTATATATTCACTTATTTAGTATTTTTTAAATAAAAAAAACCTTCTAAGTGCGTATTGGAGCACGTGTGATTAATGAAGACAGATCCTTATTCAGAAAAGTATATACGACCTAGCTAGCTTATTTATACATATTATTTCATATAGATATAAATTTATATAAATATAAAAGATTTTTTTATAATATAAATTTTATATTTTATATAAAAAATTAAAGTAATATATAAATGTGGACTCACGTATTCTTCTAATAAAACATACATCTTTATTATTTATATCGGTATAAGCATCATGTGCTTTTGCCTCGTTGTTATGTTCATAGGTTAAACCGCTCACCACTTAAAATAACATTTCGATCAATTTAACCCAAACTTCTTTCAACTTAATTTAACACTCTTAATTCAATGTAAACACTTTAGTTAATTATATACAAAGAAAAGCTAATTAATATGTCAGGTAATTAAGAAATAAATGATCACGTGATCAAGGTATCTAATTAAGCAAAACGAGATATTAAGATAATCCAAATTCAGGTAATTAAAAAAAAAAAAAACAGATCAAGTTCCTGCCAGGTATTACTGCATGAAAGGCCTAAACTCGAGGAGAATATATCGATCGCAATATTATAATTACAGACCTAACATTTTATATATTTACTAATTAATGTTTCATATGCTAGCTTTTGTTTTTCCTCAACTCAACATTCATTAGGGTGTTCTTGTTTTTATTATTATAATCATTAATAACACATTAACACAAACAATTATTTGAAACAAAGAGGAAGAAGGTGCTGTTTGATTTTTCTTGCAGCATCCTCTCCCTCTTGTAGCTTTACATAGAGGGAGAGGAGAAACAACAACATCATCACCATACCTACTCTTCTCTCATCTCTGAATTTCATACCAGAAAGGTATTATGTAACTTATTATTATTTTATTCATTCATGGTTTTGTTTAATTTCATTGTATTTATTTGGAGGTTGAAGAATAACATCATGCACAAATAATAATAATAATAATAATAATAATAGAATAACAATAAAGATTTCTGGTATTTTGTTTGTACATTTTAGTCAAAAGAAGATGATAGATGATGATGTCTCAGATTTTGATGTGGTCCTTGTCTTGTTCCTTCTTCAGTGTTTCACAATTCTGCATATTCCAATCTTTGTTTTTATTATATTTCTTTTTCCATAACACAAAATTCTTTGTGCACGGATGCATTGTATATAAACACAGATAATATATACTATTTTCCTCTCTTTTGTTATTTTCTTAGTACATATCTTTTCTCTTTTGAAGGTTGTTAATATGTCATTCATTATTATTCTCTCTGTCTCAATTATGACCCTTTTTTTCCCTCTTCTTGGAAGGAGACAATAGTAGGTTCCTTGAAACTCAGACTCTACCAAAAGTCAAAACCTTAGCTTATGCCTATTTATGAACTACAAAGTCTTCCTTTTCAATGTGTTGATGAATTTCATTGTTGTTTTCATCTCCTAGAAGCAACCTTCAATCATATTATTTGTTTGCACATTTTTTTGCATTCAAGGTTACTGATGAAATGTGTCAATGAGGTTTTGTTTTGTTTTTGTTTTCTAGGATTGCTTTGATATAAGTTCTCTAAAGTTTGCTTTGTTATATATGTATGTTCTGTGCAGATTCAGAGTTTCACCATTCTTTAAAAGAAGGAGAATTTTGAAACTGATTCAAACAAGATAGAATGGGAAGTTGTGTTTCAGTTCCATCTCATGCAATTCAAGCACCAAAGAAGCTCCATAGAACAATAGTAAGACGTAGTCGGAAGATCACAGCCAATAATGGCAGCAAGAAGAGGATTAGCAATGCAGGAGCACGTGTAATGGATTATTCTCTTAGCGAATATGTTCACACAGACTTCGAAAATGGCGCAACTACTACTTGCAGACGCACTGAAGTTTCAAACACTGCATTCCATCTTACTCAGCTTCAAGTGTGCCATAGCCAATATGGTTCTGATTCACATGGTATATAGTCTTTTCCTAACTTTCCTATTTTCACTTTTTTGTCTTTTTCAAACCTGAAATTTAGAATGATTTGTGATTGGTTTGATTGCTTGCAGTAATTTGCCAAGAAGAATGTTATTTTGATTCTGTCAGTATTCTGGATTCTGAATCAGATGATGACTACACTAGTGTTCATGGAGGTAACCAATGAGCATCCATTAAGCACTATTTGGAAACTATCTCATGTTCATTGTGGAATGCATTTGATTTGAATTTAGGCAATAAAGTTTAGTTTATGTCTATAAACTATTGTTATTTTTTGGCTCAATTCTGATTCTGGTTTCTTTCTTCCCTTCTGTTTGGGGTTTTATATTCAGATGGATTTCCATTGGTGGTAGGCAATATCCCATGTGGTCAAGTGGTCCAGTTTGAAAGATCATCTTGCTTTATAGATAACAAATCTCAACATGAAGAACATCATGAAAGTTTTCTAAAAGTTGAAGGAGTTAACCCAGGTATAAGCAAAACTTTTTGGTCTTATCGATCGGTACACAAGGTGTTCTAGTTTTTCTTGTTTGCAAAAAGACTAATAATGGAATCACTATTAACAGGTTTAAAAGATGAGAAGACTCAAGACACTACACACAGATTAAGCCTTCATCAGTTGGCACCTTCTGTTAGTTTCAAGGGTCTCCAATCCCAATCAAAGCTGTCAACAC
>JASCZI010151236.1:0-11988 GCA_036250425.1 Stylosanthes scabra
TATATATATATATATATATATATATATATATATATATATAACATTTTACAAGAGTTAAGTGTTAGTAATTTTACCTCTGGATCAGCTAGCAAAACATCATCCAGAACAGGGCCATTAGTATGAGCCTCCTGATTCCTAATTGTTGTACTGCTCCATTTAGGCAACCCCGAACTCTGATAATAAACAATCCATCGCACACAAGATAGAGAAGCAGGTATTTATTCAACTCATAAAACAAAGAAAAGAAAAAAAATGGCTGTATAAATAGAAGAAATATGTATGATAATATGCAGTACATACAGAGAGGAGATAATTAAGGTCTAGATGCTGAGTTTTCACTAGAGATATGTCTCTTGGGTGCAGCAAGTCTGTCCGGCCAATTACATCATCTAATTTCTCATACCCAAGCTGTGCCAATATGCCTCTTACCTGGCAAAATAATAACATTTATTAACTAAGAAGAGGAAAACATCACTTAATCCAAACATCAATGCCGCATGAAAATTATAATCAGTAATAACAAAGAAGTGACATTAAGAAGACTATGGAAGTATTAACAGCAACCACAAGTACCTCCTCAGCAACATACAAAAAGTAGTTGACAAGATCACCAGGAACACCGGGAAAGCGTGCACGCAACTCTTCCCTCTGAATGTAATGATAATAGTCTTCATTAGATAAGAGCGAAACGTAATCATACACAAAAACATATAATAACAAATAATTTTCAAACCTGACTGGCAACACCAACTGGACAATTATTGGTGTGGCAAATACGAGCCATAACACAACCAGTAGCAATCATCGCCACTGAACCAAATCCATATTCATCTGCACCCATCACAGCTGCCATCATGACATCAACTCCACTTCTAAATCCACCATCAACTCTGAGAATTACCCTTTCCCTAAGTCCATTTTCAATGAGTGTCTGAAAATAGAGCAATCCACAACAAAAACTTCAGAACTTTCAATAATAGGGAATGACAAATTGCAATCACACAGTTCCATGATTCAATTGTAACCTGGTGAGATTCTGTAAGACCCAGTTCCCAAGGACCCCCAGCATGCTTGATGGAACTTATAGGGCTTGCTCCTGTTCCACCATCATGCCCTGAAATCTGCAAGTCAATCACATTATCATGCACTATGCTCCATAAAAATAACAAATAAGCATCTTAGAAAGCATGTTGATGCGGCTCAAAAATATATAGATGAAAGGTTACAGTAGATACCTGGATAATATCGGCATTGCCCTTGGCAACCCCAGATGCAACAGTACCGATTCCAGCTTCAGCCACCAGTTTCACTGAAACCTTGGCCTTAGGGTTCACCTGTTCAACCAAATTACGATGGAAATTTGCCCTCAAGAAATACATGATCTTAGCAAGTGAATAAAACACACATAGGATTTACCTGATGAAGATCAAAGATCAACTGAGCAAGGTCCTCAATAGAATAAATGTCATGATGAGGAGGTGGAGAGATAAGCGGAACCCCTGGCTTAGAATTTCTCAACCTAGCAATATACATGCTAACTTTTTTTCCAGGCAATTGTCCACCTTCCCCAGGCTTTGCACCTTGGGCAATCTTGATTTCTAATTGATCAGCATTTGCCAAGAATGTTGGGGTAACACCAAACCTTCCTGAAGCAACCTGAAGAGCATGCAATATAATTTAGCATATAACTACTCCCTGCCACAATGTATGGACGTATAAAATTATTAGCTGATCAGTTACATTATATACAACCTACACTAAGATGATTGTTGGTTATGGAAATTTACTTGCACTCTTGAACTAAAAACTAACTAGGAACAAGTATTTAGAGCAGCATGAATATTTATCTGGTATATCAATGATATATCACACTTCTAAGATCATATGTACCATATGACCTACAACCAACTAAAATATTATGTCAGTAAAGGTTCCTTCAAGCATCTGGACTCTTATGGTAATGCCACAGGAAAGTCATGACATGTTGGCAGGATAAAAATGTCTTGTCCTTTTAGAATAACCCAAAATTATGTGATACTTAAGTTTGAGTAATTTACCCTCTAGTTTCCGGATGGTACTGGAAAAACTGCCCGAATTTTACAGTGGAGAAGAGAGGAAACTAACATCCAGAAGTTACAATTTTTTTATGCTTCAGGATTCCAGAATTAATTCTAGGATCTGGTATGTATGGATGGCAGAAAGAGAAGCAATTTATTTTAGTTTTAGTTTTTAGGCTTTCTCTTTTAAAAGGGGAGCCTAGAGCAACGGTTGAGTTGTTTCCATGTAATCTCAAAGTTATAGGTTCAAGGTGTGGAATTAGCCAATGATGTTTGCATTAGGTTAGGTTGTCTACATTACACCCTTTGGGTGAGACCCTTGCAAGTTGCAAGAGATGCTTTGCACCGGGCTGTCCTTATCCATTTTCTAAAGCAGCCTTATGGTGCGTAGTAACAGGAAACAGTAAAGTTTACTACATCATGACCAACAAATTGCAATCATATAATTGCAAGGCATCATCTGAGCAAACAAGATCACAATTTGGTCCATTTAATGCAAACATTCTTGGGAAGATCTACATTGTCAATATTTTATAAATTGTTTATGGTTAATATGTAGTCTGACCATAGATAGAAAAAACAACCTATGGATCAACCATAGATAGAAAAAACAACCTATGGATCAAAATAATCTATCCAAAGAATTTTCTGACATAATAAACAGCAGGTTACTGTAATGAATGTATTTTTTGAAAAGTTTCAGAACAATGACCTGCTTGATAGCACTGGTAGCCGTATCCCCATTCTGAAGACCTTTAAGATGTGGAAGAGTTGGAGAATAACCGTCGACAACATCTGTAAGTGGTTTCCAGCGAATAGGATCCTGAAGGCAGGCAATATATATCAAGTTGTAGCAAGAGTGTCAATAAGATTTTATGGACGTAACCCAAAAAAAAAATAGTTTCTTTATATTCAATATGAATGCATAGATATAAAACTGGTTTTTCTGAAAGCAAGTTATGTTACCTCACCACCTTCCCCTGAATTTGATTTTCCACCTAATCTGTTCATTGCAATTGCAATTGCTTCGTGAGTTTCTCTTGAAATAGCTCCAAGTGACATTCCGCCAGTGCAGAATCGTTGCACAATAGCTGAAGCAGGTTCAACCTTCCCTACAGGTATTGGAGCACGATCACTTTTGAACTCAAGAAGATCACGAAGAACCTGCAATGGAAAACAGAGATCTTAAATAACCGTTTGGGTAATAAAATGCAAGATAAAGGCAGAAACTAGGATCTTTAAGACTCACATTCACAGGTCGGTTAGCCAAATGCTGCTGATAAACTGAAAAGGCACTCTGACTTTTTTGACGAACAGCTTTGTGGAGCAACTTTGACATCTCTGGGTTATTTGCGTGATACTCCCCTTTAAAAATATATATCATTGTCAGTCATTTTTTAGGTATCCAAAATAATAATTTAAATTCAATTTCATTGATCAGTAAACCGTACCTCCTGGTCTGAACTGAATAAATCCAAAATTTTCCAATCTTTTAGCTGTATCTTCAGAGAATGCCTTCACCCAGAAAGACAAAGTCTCTCTTGCTAACTGCACCAGATAAAGTGGGGTAACTCATCGACTATGATAGATGTAAAAATGTAAATTTAGCATATGCACAAGGTTGCATTAATACCCAGTACAAGAATTAACATAATATTTATGCAGAAGAAATATGTATAGTTCACCCACTGTTGGTGATTGCAGGTTTCTTTTTTGCTCAAAGATGGGAGTGTAATTTCTAATGTACAGAATTAGTATTGCATTTACCAAGTTCATATCTCAAGTTTGAAATTACCCTGTCTTAGTAAACCAAGTTAGCATGTAATTCTCAATGTAATAGTTGTTAAATTGCAAATAAACTATTTACAAGCATGCTATTCCTCTTATTCATAAGATACAGTTCTGTATTCTTCCTGACCTCATCAAAAGTTAATCCCCCAATTTTCGACACACTTCCTCTGAATGCAAGATCGACAACTTCCTTTCCTAATCCATAGATTTCAAAAATCTGTGCACCGCAGTAACTGCATACATGGAGGTAATTAACAAATTGATTTGTCACAAAAAGCATAAGCATGACATCCTTAAGAAAAGGAAAAGAATCTAAACACAAGAAACTACTAATTTTTTTGCCCCTTCACAACACCTCTTTTGACATAAATCACATACCTTGAGAGCAATGAGATCCCCATTTTGGAAAGAATTTTAAGAAGACCCGCTTTTACAGCCTAAAATACATACGAATGCAACACAATTTGTTATTAGAGATGACATTCTTTTATAATAACAAAGAACTAATTAAAAGAAAAAAGGAAACATCAAGGTTAGAATTTTGGAATTCTTGTTTTTCGAGACTCATTATGTGTATGCCTGACTGGGCTAATGACAGTTGGTACTATACTTGTACTTAACCTAAATTATTGGTATCTATAAGCGTATTAGGTTAGTGTTGTATCAACCCACATCATATATTAGTTATTCTCAGTTTGAAGATGATTACTAACCTTGCTGTAATTATTCTGTGCCTGTTCAATAGAGACAGTAGGCATCTTTCCATTCCTCATCAGGTTTACAGTTTTATTACTCAATCGCCACTGTCTACATGTCTCCAATGCCAAGTACGGACAGATAGCACTAAAAAATGAAATTAGAAATATCATTAATTGCTCAATAAGATAGAAGTAAAACGGTTCACAGTTTCCACTTTCCACTGCTGCCAACAACTTACGCAAGGTAGATCTATCTACAGTCATACCACCAAACAGTTGTTTATGGGAAAACCAAAAAATCAGTTTTGTTCAAGTTTAAATGAAAATTGGCTTCTTGACAAGGGTAAGAATACAACTGTGATATAATTGGCAAACTAATAAGCTAACACAAACAAAATGAAACTGTGATATAATTTCCAACCTAATAAACTAACACAAACAAAATGAAAATTAGATCATAGAACACTAGTCCCAATATCAGATAAAAAACAATACAGAAACAAGAAACTTAAAAATCATCAACAGTAAAGGCTTCAGTGGAGACAGTAAACAACCTTGCACCATATCCTATTAAGCATGCAAACTGATGAGTGCTAAAGCACTGAGCAGTGTCTGCTACAATAGAAGCTGACATCCGCAGGCCGTTTTGGATTAGATGCTGATGAACTGTCCCAACAGCAAGAAGTATTGGAATTGCAGGATGGGTTGGTTCCTGGGGTTAAAGAGAGACACAAGGGGGAATGCATCATGACAAATTATCCAGGAAAAATAAAAAGATCATTGACTACTATTGGTAAAAATAAGCACAAGGTTATTTTTCCAGGAATGTCGTTGGTAAAATTGAATGCTCGGGAAATAGAAAGCTCTTTTTGTGTGTGTGCTTTACTTTTGCCTATAGTTGTGGTTATTATTGGCATGAACCCATTTATATCTCATCAATTAAGTTCTCCACAGTGCTTCTTAAGACAACAAAATTTTTCTATCATTTTACATAAGCCTGGGTTATCCATTCATTCAACAACTTTGAATTGAAAATTAAATTAAGATTTCTAAAAAGAAAACCACTGGATAGGATCATAACCAGAAGCCGACTAAGTCTCCAAAACACTAAGAAATGAAAATATCTATTATTAATGCAGACAAAAGCGCATCACATTTAGGGATTATCTAATAAAAAAAATTAGTTAAATCATCACTTCCATTCATCCTTAAGCACAATGATATATCAACTTAGGTAGAGCATAAAAATACTATTAGATATTCTTTTACCAGTGAATCTGAGCGGTCTGAAAGAATAAGCAACTGGGAACCATTTCTAACAGCTTCATCTGCAGCTTCACAAAGCTTATTTAACGCTTTCTCCATGGAACCCTCAATTCCCTTACTTATATCAAAAAATATGGGCAATACATGTGGTTTTAAGTGGGTATCTTTTTGTAGCAGCTCAAGATCTCCTTCATTCAGTACAGGACTAGACAATGTAACCTGATTCAGATAATACAATCAAGCTTGTGAACAGCGAAAAGCAACAGAATCATAGAAGTTACTAGAGAAAAGAAAAAAAATATATCAAACATATGTTAAGACACCTGAGAAGCATTCTGTGGTCCAACTTCCAATATATTCCCCCGCTTCCCTATATTGACTTCAAGTGACATAACCAATCCTTCTCGAAGTGGATCAATAGCAGGATTTGTGACCTGCACTCCAGAAAATCAATAAACTAGGGGTGGTAGAAGAAAGAAGTAAATTTAAAATATTTATAAAAACATAGAGCATATATACAGATACAGGTACACAGAATCTAAAAAGTAACATACAGTAATAACCAAGGCACAACAGAGTCAATCATGTCATGACATTGTAAAAAAATAGTGATATGCAAAACATTGTCAGACTTAATTATAGGAGTGACTTGGCAGTTGATACTATGATAGCAACATTAGGTCACAGGTAACATATAGGTTACATTTTAGAATAAGTCACCAGCAACTTAGCTGACCTGTGCAAACCGTTGCTTAAAATAATCAAAAAGCATGTGGGGCTTCTGGGATAATGCAGCCAATGGAATATCATCTCCCATGCAAAATGTGGGCTCCTTTCCTTGAGCAGCCATGGATTCGATCACCATCTGGACATCTTCACTAGAGTACCCAAATGCCCTGCTCCCACCAGAGAGGTTTAGTAAGAACTACATAACATGTGATATTGTATGCTGCAACTAAAGGAAAACATTATCTTATAGTTTAGTATGGTCACAAGATATTTGTTAAAGCTGGAGACACTATACATGAAGTTACTTTTCCTACTCAATAGAGAACAACATTTTATCCCCAAAAGAAAACATTTCACCATTTACAATTGCAAACTTACATCTTAAACCATTATTCCTAATCCTCATAAAAACCAAGCCAGCAAATAAAGCACCAAATAGAGCGATAGCATCATGTAAAGCAATGGATTTATGATTTATTTCGACAACACTTTGAAACAACTTCAGTCATCAAGGATAAATATTTTAGAAAAAAAAAAAAAAAGCTACATAAAACTCTCACTGTTGGTGTCTTAATATTGCATCATTGTCCATCACAGCTGCTGAAAGGAAGTTCACAGGCTTCAAAGGCCTCATATTTTCCTTGATCCAGTTCCCATATGGGTTTGATAAGGCTACTCGCTTTTTAACCTCTGTATTCTCATACACCTGCCGTATAAAGTGTTTGGTATGTAAGGGCATCATATACAATTGCTTTTGATAGCCAGTTATTGGAAATTGAAGGTGAGTAGAAAAAAAAAAATATGTAGGCATTAGATCAGCAACCACAATTTTAACAATAAGAATCAAACATAGATCATAATTGTCACCACATATTGTTACAAGAAACACCAAGTGACGTGGATTGATTTTTTAGTTAATCAGACACGTTTAACATAAAAACTACTGATGTGGCTTCACTCAACAGCCTAAGGTGCTTGAAAGATATGGTATTAATAGTATATCCTCAAACCCCAAATCCAATCCCAATTGCCCCCACTTTTCTGTATAAAATAGTTAAATTTTTCATACATGGTAATGAGTTTGTGCATAATGCACAAGTCTAGCTAAAAGGGCTCTGGTCAGGTGACTTGTTAGATATAGAACCTACTTAATAATATGTTAGTTCACCTAACAGCTTTAGTTATGGGACTGCTGGATGTTGACAACCTAATATGACAAAAAATGGTGAACTCCAAAACTCTCATTTATATGTTTCAGCAGGATTATTTTATACTATCCAATCATAGTATATAAGTACTCTTAAATGTATGTATTAAGATTTTCTTAAAAAATATATATATAAGAAAGAAATGTGGTTACAGCCATTAGAAGAAATATGCCTATTTCAAGTCCCCAAAACAAGAAAATGTTTCAGTGCAAACCTGACCACCATGCAAATCAACTGTTATCATCATGCCTGGACCTAATCGGCCTTTCAAGATAACCTTCGAATCATCCACTGGTACCACACCAACCTATAAGAAAACGAGATAAGCCATAAAATCTTCAATGGTGTCATGAATCCAATAATTGAAATTTAAAAGTCATGAACCAGAATCAATGAATGTGGAACTACTTATCATTACTGCACAAAAGTATTAAAATACTAACTTTATAAAATGTGTTTTAAAAAGAACAAAAAACTGAAGGGGAAATAAGTTATTTACAATATCATTGAAAAGACATCCAAGGAAAGAAAAGCAAGACCCACATACATGGGAAAGAACAGACAAAAGATCAGAAAACCAACATCTATAATCCTACCCTGATTTTGCATTTATGTTGAAATCATGCTATTGAGAAGCCAAAAAAAGGACTTAAAAATCAATTATTTTTTTGTACCAAAGAACTTATACAGAAACTTATACAGAAGCTCAGATCATACAACTATGAATAAAAAATTTCAACCAATGAATGGATATTAGGAAATTCACCTCAGAGGCCACATAGACCATATTGTCTGATGTTCGCCAATATCGAGCAGGTCGGAGTCCATTACGGTCAAGACATGCACCAACAGTTTTTCCGTCACTGTGTAACAACAATTGGCCAAGAAACAATCAGGGGGGAAAAAAGAAGGGGAGTAATTCATACTTACAGTTTACAAAGATTAAATTCAAATTAACTGGGCAATTTTCTCTAAAAAATTGCACAAGGCTAATATTTGCATGATGAAATGAAATTGCAATACAAAAACATGCTTAAAACAAACTTCTACCCCTATATCTTACTATCCTCCTAACATGCCCTTCAGCTTCCTACTCTACTCAACGAAGGTTAAGCTAGAATCCCCTCAAACATCAGAGAAAAAATGTATAAAGAGATTAGGTCACCAAACCAGAGGGATTAAGCAATTAAGAGGGAGGGGGAAAAAACCTTCTCACGGCGTTTTCAATTTACAATCACTTAATCACACCGATTGTGGTCATTCAATTCTACTTGTAATTTTATTCTCTAATGACTCAGACTAAGCTTCGATGAATAACGCTACTGCTCTCAATTGCTTTAAAGTCAGGTCCCACAAATAAGGATGGATGGAGTAAAAGACTAACAAGGTAATCATGTTCTGGATCTTTTAGCCTTTTTACCTGAATAAAAGCAAGGCTGGTCCATCCCAAGCTTCCATCTGACCCTTGTAGTAGTCATAGAAGTCAAGCACCTAGGAAGTGAAAACAGAATTAAGGAAACTTTATTGCATCACTCAAGAGAATAAGTTAATAGGATTGTTTGAAATAAACAAGAAGATGCAACAAACAAAACAGAATTTGCAGTTTTGTGAACCAAGCTTAGAAAATGAGTATTGAAAGCATTCATCTTAAAAGGGGCTCTCTCGTTTTTCTTTCTTTTTTTTTCTTTATTTTTTTTTAACTTAGCTCACATGTCACATTGGATTCTATTTAACACTGCTTTGACTTTTATAATATTACTCCATGTCCAAACCTACACTCATCATCTTCATTCAATTTGTTCACCAGTTCCAGCTAAATGTTGATAAACATGAGGAAAATCAAGATATTATGTTGAATCTGAAGTAAAATGTATTGTCAAAACATAATGGAAATATCACAAAGAACTAAATGGACAAGAGATAACACAAGGGAATGATCATTTCAAATTATAAATTTAGATTTGACTAAGAACGATATGGTCAAGCTTGTTCCCCACTTTGGTGAAAACCACTTTTTTTTTTAGTTGAAAGGAACACAATCTTTTAATGTGCCAAGGTTGTTCCCCACTGTGGATAAATAGAGAATCTCTCTGCAAACTTTTGTTACAATTTGAGAAACAAAAGCAACAATCGCAAGTATGACATGCAAATGATAAGACATATAGAGCATACAAAGTGACAGTTTATAACATAAAATGGCAATGTGGATACTATAAGCAATTGAACATAAAATGTCAGTTATTAAAGAAAGACACACTACCTCAGGGTATTTGATTGACAGTGTTGGATGATTTTTGTAAGCCTCTGGAACAAGAATCATCATAGCTTCCTCAGGATTGCGACCACTTCTTATTAATAACTGAACCATAGAAGACGATTCAAATTAAGATATAAAAATGACCATCAGCTTCTTGTGTTCAATTGATAAATTAAGGATAAGGAAATAAATCATATTTGCATATCCCTTATTATCTAAATCTCTTTTAATAATTTAACCTATGATTTCTCCATCTCCCTCTATCTATAACTCTGAGACTATCTTCAATAGATCCACCTCCTTATCAGAACCCATAATAGTCCTAGATATATCCAAACTGTCTATGAAAAGATCTTATCATTTTGTTATAAAAGATGCCATCTGAACTTTCTTTCTAACTGAACTTCCTTTCTAACAAAAAAAACATTATTTTTTAAATAAGTGATCATCATAATCAGAATCTCAGGTACAAAAAACTAATATCTTAATTTGCCAGTTATTGACATACTTCTGCAGCACTGTCAAGATTTGCTGAGTCTGATGCCTTTGGATTTCCAAATGGACGAATTTCATTTTCACGATCTCGCCATACAGGCGACTTCAACGATGTCTCTCTTGATTGCATCCAGTTCAAATTCCCCTGCACAAATATGTGGCCATCTCATATATTGAAATAAACTAAAATTTCATGGAAAGATGTAAATGCCAAAGAAAGCAACCTGTATGGTATTGATCTCTCCATTGTGACCAAGAAGTCGCATTGGTTGTGCAAGTGGCCATCTGGGACTGGTATTTGTACTATACCTTCGATGATAAATGGCAAAGGGGGACTTGTAAAGATCATTCTGAAGGTCAGAATAAAATAACCCAAGAACTTCTGAGCGAAGCATCCCCTTGTAAACTATTGTTTGATTGGATAAAGAACAGAAATAAGTCTCACTTCCCCAATGTTCTGAGCTTACTGCTTTTTCAATCAATTTCCGACAGATGTACAATTCTCGTTCAATGTCATCAACATTTTCTTCTTTCACGATCTTAACAAATACCTGCTGTATGTTGGGCATGGTCTCCTTCGCATAATAACCCACCACAGAACTATTTACAGGGACAGGTCTCCACCCAAGCACCTCAAGACCTTCTTGCCGAAAAATATTTACAATAACTACAGAAGATTTTAAAATTGCAAGTCAGAACACCACTATATTAAAATTCATGATTTACTGTGCAAAATTCAGTTTGAGACAGTTAACAGAATGTAAGTAGTAGATCATATTTGACCAATTACTATGCACAAGAATATTTATGAAGACATGCACCACTATAATTCCACACAACTTAGTTTGGATGGCCATGTACGCAATTAACATTACATTGAGCTCCATATCTCATCTAAACAATTAGCCTCTCTCTGATGCTTTATCTAAACAATCACATCTTGATGCAGGCCTTAAAGGTTCAACATAACCTTACATAGGATTTTTTTTATTGCACTTCCCTCGTCTTTGCTATTGTTATTATTGTTCTGTCTAAACAGATTCTACATACGCCACATCTACAAAGCTTGTTTATTGCTGCTGATAACTATGCAAAGCTATAAAACTGTATAGGAAATAAAGAATGACTGACTCACTTGCACTTAATTAGAGATTCTACAAGTATGCGAAAGTATTCACAAGTAGTTATACAAGCGAATCTCAGTGAACCCTAAAAAACAAAAAAAGGACATCAGTGGACCACGCCCTTCAAAGCAACACTATTATTACCTTTCTTGGCCTCATTCAGAAGTTCAACTTCTTTGGGTAGGAAAACCATTCCAACACCAGTGTGCAACTTATCAAAGGAAGCAATCCCTTGCTTGTTTGCCCAATTGTCAAAAAGATCCCATGGAATTGAAGTCATCAGCCCTGATCCATCACCAGAGTCATTATCTGCCCCACAGCCACCACGATGTTCCATACAGCCCAAAGCATTTAAAGCATCCT
>JASCZI010151236.1:26576-37513 GCA_036250425.1 Stylosanthes scabra
CGCAAGCTTCTTCTGTGATGGCAAAACCTGCACCTTCTCCCCTTGGCAAACTCTGTAATAACTCAACGCAGGGTACAATTCAGCAGGCTCCCAATGAGCATGGCAATGCCCGTCCTCCGCCTCGTCCAAGCAATCAGAGGGATGGTATGTTCCATCCTGATCCTTACCATCCCTACTCCAATTCCCAGCATAGTAACAGCCATCAGGCCATTTGAATGTACCTTTCCCTTTTGGCACACCATCTTCCCAATACCCCTCAAACTTATTCCCATTAACAAAAACAAACATCCCTTTTCCACAAATACTCCCATTCTTCCATTCCCCAACATAATGGCTCTCATCCTTCCACTCATACCTCCCTTTCCCTTCTGTCACATCCTTGTTCCAATCCCCATCATACCAATCCCCATTTGCGAAGCTCTTGAATCCATGACCTTGTTTTAAGTTCATCACCCATTGACCCTTATAGGTGTCCCCATTGTCGCTTGTATACACTCCTGTACCGTCCATAAAACCGTTCTTGAATTCGCCTTCGTAAGTAGCACCAGAAGGCCAACTGAATGTTCCCCTTCCCGTTTTCTTTCCCTTGTACCATTCTCCAATATACATGCACCCATCTAACCATAGGTACTTGCCAAGCCCGTGTGGGAAATTCTCTGCCCATTCACCTGTGTAGTAGTCTCCATTGGGGAGAAACTTCTCTTCATGATAAGTGTCCAATGGCTCAGAGGTCCCATTCTCTTCAGCAACATGATCAGCAGTACTGTTGTTGTTTTCTTGATGATGATCTTCTTCTACATGGCCAATAGTTATTGTCCCAAATATGCTGTTGGCACGCTTCTTGGCAACCGCATGTGTTTTTTTAACCGTCGCCTCCCATGCCTTCAACACACCACTCTCCTTACCAATCATGCTGACTTTTAATCTATCTTGAGGGAAATCATGGACACCCAAGAGAACAATAGTATTATTGTACGTGTATCGCATGCAAGAGGAAAAGGGAAATGTGACAATATCCAATGAGTTTTCTTTCTGCTGAAACGAAAAAAACAAAGTTTGACGTTGTGGTTGTGATGTTTTTTTTGTTATCTCATGTCTTCCAAGAACTCCGGGGACATTGTTTGCGCAGGATTAGGGAGGTGTTCAAGACATTTGGACAAGTATCACTTGTGCAAAGTTAAGGGTGTGACACGTGTCATGCTAATTAACTCGTGAAGATTATGGCTTTTGTTATGCAGCTTAATTAACCATGAAAAAAACGTTCATTACCCGTCATTAATGCAGCTTAATTTTCCTGCCCCCAAGTTTTTATTGATCACAGAGAGAGAGAGACTCGTTCATCTCCTATAAGATCTAAGAACGTTGACACGGACAAATTCTAAATCACGATTTTATTTTATTTTATTGGCGCGTGTCTATGTGTGTGTTATTCTTAGACTAATTTAATACAACAGTTTTCCCTCTTGTGTTTATACTTTATAACTTCATATAATATATAACGTGCACACAACCCATCTAAAAATCATACATTTATATATATAACATTGTTTAGAATAGATTGAATCTCAGGCACTTAACCATTTCGACCTACTCAGTCGATATCGCTATCATATACAATTATTTATTTATTTATTTGGTCATGGATGCAATTAGTATTTTAGTAGTTACCTTATTTTTAGATAACAAATGGAAAATTGGCAATGACACGATTCAGTTCTTTTTTTTTCAGTGACCAAACTTGTTAATTTTTTCTGGTCCATATATTATTTAACTTCGTGCAGTAGTTGTAACATATATAAGATATAACAAAGAGTATATATATATATATGTTCATAATTAATGTAACTCCTTTACGTACAAACACCTAATAGTTTTTTATTTTGGCGAACTTATTGGCACCCGGATGAATATGAATAATAATATTGAATAGGTGAAAAATGAAGATGAAATGATATGATCAAATCTTGTTAAGAGCAGCAAGGAGGAGGACAGTGATACAAGTAACGCCAGGAATGAAGAACTCATCACGAACAGCATTAGGCATAGCTGTGCGCTTGAGGAAAAGAGTGGCCAAAGGGACACCAAAGATGTACATGAGTGCTTCCTTTGCTCCAATCCCAGTGAATAACTCTATTGACGATCCTCTCATCATAACTTCCTTAAGTATCTCATGGAAATCTTCTTTCCTTAGCTTCTCCTTCCTCTTCTCTCCACCATGATGTTTCTATATACCCATTAAATAATAACAATATAAATTTTATAATACTTTATATAATTAATAACTATAAAAAGGTTCAAGATAAGTAGTAGAGTTAATTACATCAAATGCCATCTCTAGGTGATCCTTTGGAGGTAGCTTAAATTGAGTGTTCTTAAGATTTTCGTTGATTTTCCTGCCAAATAAAATAAATTAAAGCACCATGCATCACATTTTTGTTGTTTTAAGTGATAACTTATTAATGCTATAAAAGATTATAAGAATTGAAATCAAAGAAATATATTTTTTTAATAAATATGAATTAAAATCTTATTTAAGTTTTCTTTTTTGTTAATAATCAGACAAAATTTAAAGAGTGAAAATAGTAATTAATTAAGTACTCGACTATGTCGCATACTATACGGTAGAAATCTTCGAACTGGAGGTTCTTGGCATCCTTGAAATATTTATCATACAATGAATCTATAATTGGACCAATTTCTTTGATCTTTCTCTCATCAGAACCTATATGTCAAAATTTAACAAGAATGAAACAATTATATGAACAACTTCAAGATTATTAGAAACTAACATGCGCATGAAAGAGATTAGTAGATATGGAATGAAGTAGTAATTACCAGGAGCTAGTTTCTGAATAGATTGGCCCATATTTCTAAACACAGTTACGTTTGTGATGGCAACTTTGCATAAAGAAAATAAATTATGGGTGCTTTTATAGAATTAGAAATAAAGCATATAGCAATAAAACTTGCAATGGTGGAAAAAGAACAATATGTCTCTTGAATTATAAGATAAGGAAAGATTATTATGTGATCCAAAGACCACGGTTAGAATAGGCAATGCATGCTACTTTCTATCATAGAAGTAAGGTATATTATTATTATCCATTTTTATACCTCCGAGGATTAATTAAGGGAGACAAAATAAGAAAATTTAAAATATTTAAAAATAAAAAAGGGGAGATCATAACTCATTGATAATTTAGTACATGCCTATATCGAAATTGCATCATCAGTGCCACCGCGACATGCTGCATCATCAACCAGTCATAATCAGATGCAATTGCGTGTCAAATAGTTGGCATTATTTAAATGAAACATTTTTAATATTTTACGATATAAAGACAAGAAATCAGAAAAATTCCATAAACACATATATTGATATACATTGATATTTGAGAATACACAGCTTTGATCATTCCTCTCTCAAACAAATATCGCTGTGTTTACTTTGTTCAGTACTTCAGTTCAAACTCAATAGAGGTAAACTACTCAAATTTTGAATATTATCTTTTCTAATATATATACTCTTTTTTTATAACAAATGCTTGAAGTACTGATTTCAGTAACAATAATTAGGTTGAATTGATTCTCTTAAACTAAGGAAAGGTTTCACGATTAACTGCTAACTAAAAATAATAATGGTGATCTTATGTGAGAAGTGCTATATTACCAGCATGATATATTAGTTTGAATAATACTATTTATATCTCCTTTTTAACAAATATTATCTTTACATTCGTATAAAAATATTATTATTATTAATTAATTATATATTTTAGTATTCAAAATATAACAAATGCAGTTAATAAATAAGGTAGTTATCGTATTTTTAAAAAGTGTTAATTTGATATTTAATAAAAAGGTGTAAAGATAGCGTGACTGTATTAATTTTAGCCATAAATAATCATCAAATAGTATATTTATTTATGATTAAAAAATTTAAATACATAAAAAAATACATATAATACACTAATAATTTAATAATGACTGTTTTTACTAGTTAAAAATGCTGATCACTAAGTTTTTTTTCCATAAAATATTTTATACACACCGTAAAATTAGACATTATTTACGAAATTAATTATATATATTATGGATCTCAGAAATAAAAACACTTAGATGAATTAGATATTTAGATGATAAACATACATTTTGATTTTTTTTTCAAATAATAAATTATATCAATGTGTAACACTATGTTAAAATAAATAATTAATTTCAATTGGATTAATTTTTTTCAAATTGCAATAAAATAATAATAAGTGTAATGATTTTGTGAGGAAGAGGACACTATGCAAATGATGAGTGGTTCCATTTGTCACGGATTCAGATTTGAGAGTGTAGGAAGCTTAGTCTACGTACTCACCTTCTTCGTTCTTACAGTCTCCGCTTTCCAATGCATGCCTTACGCATTCAAACCCAATCCTCACCGTTCCTTTCATCTAAATCCCCCTCGCTTTTCTTTCTTCTACAAAATTATTAAAATTGAACCAGTTTTGTCTTCTTCTTCTTAATTAATTAATCTTGAGAGCGCGCGCACTCACTCTCTGACTCTCACACTCACACTCACCGCCATGCTATTAATCTGGATCTCGTTCTGAAAACACACACACAGAGTAAGGGTTCTTTAATTTCATTTGTTTCTTTCTTTCAAGATTCAGTTATTCATCAAATCAAATCAGAGATCAGATAGCGATAGCAATAATGGTGAAAGGATCTCGGTCTCAGCTTTCGTTGAATAATTACGATGGTAATGAAGATGAAGACATTGAAACTGTCAACTACGAAAGTGGTAGTGATAATGAAGATAATCCAGATCAGCCTGAGTCTTTCACTTCTAGGCAATGGCCTCAAACTTTCAGGTACATATATACCGCCATTCTTTCTTATCGATCTTACCAACTACACTGCTATTTTTGTTTACTGTCTTTGGTTTTTGCTTTCGTAGAATTCATTCTGGTTAGAATTAATTATGCATAATCTAATTGATATATATAGCACTGCTCTCCGACTTATTGCTTTTAGCTGTGGTTTAGTAGAGTGATGGATAGTGTTTGAGAGAGTCTTTATGAGTTTAAATCATCTTATGTGAGTTCTTAATGTAATAAACTCTACACTCCTTTTCAATGTTGAGAATGTATAGGGACCAATACTCACTTAAGAAAGCCTTTTACCACGTGGAGATGCGACACAGTTTTACGTTGGCTGTCGCAGGCCTAACGCAACCATACATGATCCCAAAGATGGCGCAAGTCACTGCACGGCGGCCATGTATGGGATGCTAAACTGTTTTACGTTGGCTGTCGCAGGCCAAACAACCCTCCTCATTTATCATCCGGGCTTGGGACCAACTATGTAAAACTTAGGCCGAGTTTGTTGAGGGACCAATGAATTATTAAAACAAAAAAAAGTGATGGATATATGGAAATTGAAAGTCCTTTTTGTCTCGTCATTATTGTTTTCCGTTGATGAGGCCATTCACTATTCTTATCTGATTATGTGTTTTTTTTTTTCTTATGACAGAGAAGCAACTGATTCTTACTCCATTGCTGCAGCTCCGAATCTTGGATCATTTCTTCGAGGACCAAGTGTTATCTATGCAAGCTTTGTCAATAAGTCCAAGAGTTACTTAGAACTAGATGGAAAGGCTTCTTTTCTATCTGGTATTGGACATGGTGGTAGTGTACTTCAAGACGGGGTCACAAGACAACAATCAACATGGTGGGAGAAAGCTTCAGTTCAAATGCAAATTCCTGAAGAAATTCCCCTTGGATATGGATGCAACCTCACTCAAACTATATTCAATGGTATCATATCATGTTTTAGTTGCTTGGTGATAACACATATTTCCTTGATTTTGAAATTCTAAGAAACTTACCATTTTGTGTGGTGATGCTGTACTTGACCAGGTATCAATGTTATGGCTGGAGTTAGCCTTCTGTCTTCACCTTTAACGGTGAAGCAAGCAGGGTGGGCGAGCTTGCTGGTGATGCTTTTTTTTGCGGTTATGTGTTTTTATACAGCGGACCTTATGAGACACTGCTTTGAAAGCAGAGAAGGGATTGTCAGCTACCCAGATATAGGAGAAGCTGCATTCGGGAGATATGGCCGTCTTGTTGTTTCGGTAACTTCTTTTTCGCATATTCATACATTGATTCTTGTAATATTCTCTCTTTACTAACTTGGTTTATTGTGGACTCACCTTGCAGATCATTTTGTACATTGAATTATTTGTAAGTGCTGAATTTCATACACATCTTTTTCTTCTTTTTTGCTATATTACTCTGAACTATTGGTGTGAAATCTTGATTGTTTCGTGATTGCAGTCATATTGTGTGGAATTTATCATCATGGAAGGGGATAACCTTACCGGGCTGTTTCCCGGAACATCTTTGGATATGGGAAGCCTCCACTTGGACTCCAAACATTTGTTTGGAATTTTGACTGCGCTTATCATTCTCCCTACTGTTTGGTTAAAGGATCTTCGCATAATCTCTTATCTCTCAGGTCCTGCAAACGCAACAAAGATTCGTTTTGTTGATTCATCTTCGGAATTTTTCGACCATTTTGTGTTAACTTTCCAAATTGGTTCTAATGATTTTCTGCAGCTGGAGGTGTGATTACTACAATTGTGATTATTATCTGTGTGCTTACGGTTGGGGCAACTGAAGTTGGATTCCATCCCGGTGGCTCTTTCCTCCATTGGGGTGGCATTCCATTTGCATTCGGTATCTATGGGTTTGGCTTCGCAGGGCACTCTGTTTTTCCCAATATTTACCAGTCTATGGCCAACAAACGAGAATTTAACAAGGCAATCCTTATAGTGTATGGTACTTGACTTTGTCACTTGCATGAGATAATAATAATTGCTTTTATTCTTTATGATAATGACTAAGTCATTTCTTCTTTGCATGAAGTTTTATCTTATGCGTCTTTCTATATGGACTCGTTGCAATCCCGGGATATCTCATGTTTGGTGACGAGGTTTTGTCTCAGATAACATTGAACCTGCCTCCTAATGCATTTGCTTCCAAGATTGCCCTGTGGATAATAGTAAGGGTTTCATTGTTTTATTTTTAATATAGGTTTTCTTTCTATGCTTCTAATCTTGTATTTTCATTTCTCTTTCAGGTGTTTAGCCCCTTAACCAAATATCCTTTTTCTAAGCTACATACTGATATTTATCTTTGAAAGCGGAACCAGGCTTGTTCATGTCATGGAACTCTTTAGTCTAATTTTTCCTTAATTATAAACAAATATGCTTTGACCATGAACCCACTTGCAAGGAGTCTGGAGGAGTTGCTGCCCCACAGAATTTCAAGTACCACTTGGTGTTTCATGCTTCTCAGAACAGTATTGGTTATGGCTACTCTTTTAGCCGCTTTTCTAATTCCTTTTTTTGGTAAGTCTTAGATTTTGTCTGTATGGGTACTCAAAAAATCGATAACATTATATATTGCTTACCAAGCATTGTTTCTTTTTCGAAGTATAATATAAGTTAGTAAACTTCTATTCTAAAGCATTGTGATTTCAGGGCTTGTGATGGCTTTAATTGGTTCTCTGCTCAGTGTACTTGTGGTAAGCTAAGCATGCATTAAGTCCAACATTCAGAAATTCGGAAAGAAAATGAAGAGTTCTTTGTGCATTCTCTCTCTCTCTCTCTCTCTCTCTCTGAATTCATGCATGAATAATTTCCTAGCAAACAGCCGTTGTTCAATTTCCGTAAATAAATGATTATTCAGTTTAGCAAACTTTTTTAAATATTTTTCTTGCAAATGGATGAAACTCGTTCGGTGAGTGATGATGTAGGAATAATGCTACAACTTTCAGGCCTTGATATTGCCAGCCTTATGTTTTCTGAGAATTGTGGGAAAAAAGGCAACAAGTACACAGGTATTATTGCAGCTGATCTTTTTAAGTTACAATTTTTTAAAAAAAAAACTGGCTATCTTATGAAAAAAAGTATGGATATTTAAATCTTACCTTCACCAGGGTATAGTATGGTTTGGCAATTAATGTCTGTGGGTTAAAAGTAGCTGTCGAACAGATTCTAGTACGGCTGATAATAATTATAAGAATTAATTGTTCCTGTTTGCTGTATTGTAACATCAACTAAATAGCCTATGAGCAAATGCATGCATATGGTTGTTTACCCATAATTTTAAAAAAGAAAAAAAATTTGAAAATCTTATTTTCTTGGTGTGAGAACTGAAATTGAGATACCCTTGATCTGCTCTACCACAATTACCCATGTATATTAGTGAGCTTTTTATGTGTGATTAAAAAATCATTAAACATCTCTTCCAAAAGCCAAAGCATTGATTTAGGCACATGAAGAGTGTTATGAATGGTTATGTTTCTAACTTTCTTTACTGCCTACATCAGGTTACGTTAAGCATTATAATAGCTGCAGTGGGAATCGCCAGTGCTTTCCTTGGAACATATTCAGCTTTGTTGAAAATTATTGAGAGTTACTGAGATATTCAATAATGATTCTGCACAAATATGGTCACTTCATCTACTGTGATTGTAATAAGAAATTCCCTTAACTTCTCCTGCCACATTCAAATGTCACGTTATCCAGCCAGAATTGAAGGAGAAGGAAAGGAAGCCAAAGAGAGAACAAGTTTGAATATGATGCATCAAAGCACATTCATTGTTGAGAATTGCAGTAGCAATCTACTGCACCGCTGAAAATGGAACCAAGCATGCATGTAAGATCAAATTTTGAAATATTTCATTGCTAAAAGCCGTTAGTTTTCGTTATTCGGGAGCATTGGCACGTGTCTCTCCCCTCATTTAATTTGGTATTGCATTGTATTAGGTTTAGCTAATTCCACGATTATAAATTAGTAAGAAACTAGTTATTAAAAATATAAAAGGTTTATTTTTTAAAATACTTTGTAATTTACTAAATAATTTAGTAACGTTTAATCTTTCAATATTCTTAAGTGATATTTTTAACTATTTATTACGCAATTCTTCATTTTCTATTTTTTTTCCCCCAAATGTATGATCTTCTCTCTTATAAATAAAAGATGATCAAACGACTATTATTTAATCCAATTTAATTTAATCCGGGCAGTTTTGTGTGTTTAGCCCTCAATAACATTACTGATGAGGCTAATTCACTTTTCTATATTCTACAATATATTTCCATCCAAAATAAAATAAGTTAAAATTCAATCACTCATACTTAATAGAAGTTATTTTTGTTAAATAAAAAATATACAAATTTTCTTTGCATTTTAAACTAAATAAAAAATACATTCATAATTAATCTATTTTAATATAATTAATACTTTAGATTTTATTAAGTTATTATTAGTAACCAAAAAATAATCTATTGTAAAAAATGTTTAATAATTATTTTAAATTTTAAAATAATTTATTTATTTTATTATATTAATATATAGTTCTTTTAACGAGATAAAAAATTTATTGTTTTACTATAAAACATATATCTTCATTAATATTCAACCATTGTGTTTTGCTCTACTTTCATAATAAGTATTTTTTAGATATTGAATTCTAGGAAAATATAGCGCTGTATAAGCATTGAACCATCACAATAAATTTAATTTTGATTAATTCGAAAAGAACATACAAAAACATCCTTTATCATTGTCTTAAAATTTCGATAATACATCAACGGGACACTGAAATTAATATATTAAATCACACTCATGCAAATAACAAAACTTTTATGCACGTCCTCATCATCAGTTTATTCCTGGCTAGATATATATTATATATAGATACTAAAAAATTATATATATGCCTATTATTTTAATCAGAAAGTCTCTCCTTTTCCTATATAATAATCAAGGCCCACATTCATTTTCTCATTAACCCTATACTGAATTTTCTTTTCTTTTTTTGTTTCAATTTATTTATTTAGGGATACAGAATACAGTAGTAACCCTAACATGGATCTGGATCTCTTACATCCATTGTATGTAACCAATTTCTATTTCATTATTCACATATATTTATAAACCTAACGGGCCTAGCTTGCTAGGTATGCACACAATCACAAATGTAGCTGAAAAGAACAAAACAAAACAAGCAGCACCAAGTGGCAAAAGTTTTTTTATGAATGCAACCAATTTTTCTTTTATTTAGAATATGTACTATGTCGAAATTATTCAATACTATCATAGCCGCCATAGCTTTTCAAGAAGCAGAAGAATCGGAAAAGACATGAAGTAATTTAACTTGACCAACACAAGTGTAAACTGATAGAGAAATTATCAAACCCCACTCAACAAGTTGAGGGAGAGAGAGAAGAAGGAAAAGTTTGATCCCACTACTAAGAGAGATGATATACAAAAATAGATGTAAATCGTATGAATACTATAAAATTAAGTCAGATTATATATTGTAGCTTCTAATGATGATGAACTGAATAGCCTTGATGGGTGTGTGTACAAAAATGATTAACACAAATATTTGACTAAAATGAAGAAAGAAAAAAAATAATGAATAATAATCTTAACTTCTGTCCTTCAATTTTGATGTTCATTTTTTGTGTCGTTCTTTTCATTTATTGTCATTGTTAATTATTAGCCTCTAATTAAATCTTTATTTTTAGCAAGTTGCTTCCTATATCCTTTTCTTATCAATATTTTGATTCACCTATTAATAAAAATCCAAATTAAATAATGGAAATTACAAGATAGTCCCACTCATTTAGCCTTAATATATAATAAAACTATATCTGGAAAAAGTTAATTAGCAACAGGCCTATGAAATTAAAATCTTATCCTTTTTCCTTTAATTTAGAGCATATCATCACATTAACATGGACACATACATGCATACATGAGGAAAAGAAGTACTCAATAAGCATCTTTATTATCTCCTATATTATCTATATATATATATATATATATATATATATATATATATATATATATATATATATACTGTAAAAA
>JASCZI010151237.1:7204-47239 GCA_036250425.1 Stylosanthes scabra
GACCCAAAACAAAAATCTAAGGACCCTAACCCTCTTACCTCTTGTAGATCTCTTGTTTAGCCAAAGAATGGACACCTGAATCCCTTGTAGCCTTGGTTGGACCATGTCCTTCTAGGTTTGGTTCCTAAACAAAATGTTTTAAGATAGAACATGGTGAGTATGGGTTCTAGAAGTGAAGGTCATGGTTAGTTTTGCACTTACCTTCAACAAAAATGAAGATAATGGAGGTAGATGATGTAGATGTAGCTACGGTCAAGAAGAGAAGTAGATGAATGAGCTTGATGTTGATGAAAATTCTTTGAAGAATGATGATGGTGATTTTCGGCCATAAGGGAAGAGAGCGTAGGAGCTTGCTTTTGATGATTCTAAGATGATAATGATGAAGAGGAGATTATGAGAAGAAGAATGATGTATGATATGGTGGTTTTAGGGTATGAACTTAGGGTTTGATGTTCTTCATGTTCATCATGTTCATATGAACATTCAAAGTGTTCTTGCTAAAAAGAGGTGTTTGATTTTTAAAGTAGGAGAGAGAAGATGTTTTTGGTGTTTTTGATGAAGTGAAATGAAATAAAATGAGAGTGTAAGGGAAAGAGAAAGCTACGGTTGTGAAGAGAGAGGTGAGAGCATTTTTGGCAGTTTTTGGTAGTTTGTTTGTAAAAGAGTTAAAGTGAAGTGTAAGTGGTTAGCGGAATGTGTAAGTAGTAAAAGTAAGTAAGAGAATAAGAGAGAGGGAGTTACGGATGGAGTGGGGAGCAAGCATTCTCATTTTTTTGTGTTTTTGTTATAAAAGGTGTGGTAATTTTGGTGGTGTAATGGTAAAAGAAAATGATAAAATAAAATAAATGAGATAAAGAAATATTATTATATTGATAAAGGTGGTGTGGAAAGAATAGAGAATAAGCTTTTGCATGTATCTAAGTCATGCAACTAATGAGAGAGAAGTCTTTATGAAAAAGTGTTTAAAAAAGCAAAAAGCAAGAGAGAGAAAAACTAGAAGGTGTCATAAAATGTCTCAAGGGCATTCTTGGCTTTACGTATCAAATCTACGGGGCGACTAAGGTCCAAAGACGTATTATAGCGTCGTGCTATAATTTTAAAATTCCGTCGTATCTCACTTTTTACCGAAATCACAACCGGACATTTCGCGACGGAAACAAGCATCGCTACGGTTCGAAATTCACACTACGAATTTCGTTACCTTGAGCTCACCAACTCGAGCTTAGCTAGAAAATTATAAATTTCCATCGGAGGTATTTTCCTTAATATCCTCCGTTCATTCTAAATACGTTGAAACGGTTAAACCGTCGCCAAAAAGCGTACCGTCTCTAAAAACAGAAAATCATCGAAACAAGCAAACAGTGGAAACGAATTCCACATCAAACACATCTAGGGTATCCAAGACCCGTAAACACGCCATCAAGCATCCAAAAACATATAATCACAGACAGTTGCACGTTTTTGTCATAAACGGGAAAAGCAGAAAGTCGGGGTTTCACAAACCTCGTACCGTAAGGAACTTGCCCCTATGCTAGCAGGGGTGTACGGATAGCATTACGGGCTTAACCCGTTCCTTCCTCTCTAATCCATTGGGGACTCGCAGCTAAGGTCACTTGCACATTTCACCCCACAGCCGAGACACTATGGGACTCTACTCGCTACTAACGAGAATTATAAAAGCAGGAAAATAAACAGGCAGCATAACAATATGTAAAAATCGCGGTTTTGCAAGATAGTAAACGGACAAAATAACAATAAAGTAAATTGATTAAAACTAGAATTCAACAGAGTAATAGTAAAATAAACAGACAATAAAAGCAATAAAATGTTTGGATATGGCTACAAGAAAACGAAAATCCTAAGAACTAAAATGATTTAACTAAGAGAGAACATGGGAGAACATAATTCCCCCAAAAACTCTCAAGGCTTTAGAACCCCCAAAAAGGGGCTCAAGAAGGTGTGTGGAGAATAGGGTAGCATGCCCTCTATTTATAGGCCTCCATTTTTCTTGATATTCCCTTTTTGGCCTTCACTTTGCTTGCTATCCACGCTCAGATGCGTACGCATAGGAAACAGATGCGTACACATAGGTGACGAAACGTGCCGTGCGCGCCACTCCTGATTTGGATGCGTACACATCGAGTCCATATGCGTACACATATAGGACTATTATATATCGTTGCGAAGCTCTCGATGTTAGCTTTCCAATAGCATTAGAACCAAGTCATTTGGACCTCTAGCACAAGTTATTCCCAAATTAGTGACAAGAGGTCAGGATTGACAGCATTAGGAAATTTCTACGCACTGATCTTTGGATGCAAATTTCTCATAGAATCACTTAGAACCAGGCGAAGTGTTCAACATGAGAGTTGTAGGTATTGAATTCCTCTTTCCAAAGAGTCCAAGTTTTCTCCAATCCGATGACTATAGCTTCCTTTCGAATCGTTTCATTCTTGCTCAGTTTGCATTTCTTGGGCACTTCCAATCCGATTCTAACCTATCTAGGCCTGAAACACTTGAACAAACACATCAAGGTATCGAATGGAACGGAATTTAAGTAAGTAAGTAAATATATAGCAAATTATGGCAAAAAATGAATGTTTTCACAATTTAAGCCCTAAGGAGCAATTAAACGCAAACAATCCTATTTTGCTAGTGTTTAAGTGGTGAGAGGGTGATAATTAGTCACTTTATGCTATGAAATTACCCATCGGAACGGGTTTCATCAACCATCCATATAAGTTATCGTATGCTAGAAAATCGTTGATTGTCTGCATGAGCGTTGCTTTCATATTAAATGTCTTCTTAGCAAAGGCATCATAGGTTTCTACCCCAACGTCCCATAATTCATTTAACTCTTTTATCAAAGGTTGCAAAACACACATCTTTTAGTAACTGATCAAACATCTCCACCTCTGGATGAGATTCATTTTTTGACAAATGAGTAGGGACATCCTTCATGTTTGGCTCCTCATCACCACTATCTGAAGGGTTATTATCCACGTATTGAGTAAAGCCATTGTAGACATCATCTATCATTCTTACCATATCATCACCCCTTAAAGTTTCTTCTATACAATTAGTTTCTCCAATAGGAGTAGGTGAATTCAATTACTCTCCATGATAAAATCAGGTGTTGTAAAACCCCGTCTTTCTGCTATTCCCGTTTCTGTCAGAAACGCACGATTGTCTGTAAATATATGTTTTGGATGCTTGATGGCGTGTTTATGGGTCTTGTATGCCCTAGCCATGGTTGCTGTGGGGTTCGTCCCCAATGGATGTTTGTTTCGATGATTTTCTGTTTTTAGTGATAGTGCGCTGTTCGGCGACGGTTTGACCGTCTCGGCCGCTTTTAGAACAAACGAAGGATATTAAGGAAAATATCTCCGACAGAAATTTATAATTTCCTAGATAAGCTCGAGTTGGCAGCTCAAGGGTGACGAAATTCGAAGTGTGGATTTCGTACCATTTTAGCGACGCTTGTTTTCGTCGCGAAACGTCCGATCGTGATTTCGGTAAAAAAAAAAGTGAAATACGACGGAATGTTAAAATTATAGCGCGACGCTATAATACGTCTTTGGACCTTAGTCGCCCCGTAAATTTGAGACGTAAAGCAAGAATGCCCAAGAAACTTTTTATGACACCTTCTAGTTTTTCTCTCTCCTACTTTTTGCTTTTTGAGACACCTTTTCATAAAGACTTCTCTCTCATTGGTTGCATGGCTTAGGAACATACAAAAGCTTCTCATTTATTCTTTCTATATTACCTTTACTCATATTATATTATTTCTTTACCACCTTTATTTTATTTTATCATTTTATTACCCCACCAAAATTACTACACTCTACATAACAAAAACAAACAAAAATTCTTTGCTTGCCCACTACACTTGGCCGTGGCTCTCTCCCCCCTTTCTTACCATCATATTCAATTTTTACTTAACCTCATTTACTCACACTTAACTTCATTTACCACTCATTTAGCTTCATAACAAAAATTCTACCAAAAACAACTCCACAAATCCTCTACCCTCTCTCTTCATTTTCGAACACTCCCTCTCTCTCTACATTCATATCATTTCAGATTTTATTCATCAAAAACACCAAAAACACATTCTCTCTCCCTCTTTCAAAGATCAAACAACCCTTTTCACCAAGAACACTTTGAATGTTCATATGAGCATGATGAACATCATGAGGAACACCAAAGCCTAAACACTATCATATCATACACCAATCTTCTTCTCTTATCATCCTCTTCACTAATATCATACTAGAAATCACAAGAACAAGCTCCTCCATTCTTCTCATCTTGGCCGAATACACCATCATCCATTCTTCAAGGTTTTTCTTCAACATCAAGCTTGCTCCTTCCAAGCTCTCTTGGCCGTAGCTCTCACCATCATTCCCTTCTTCATTTTCGTTGGTTTTATAGAAGGTAAGTGCAAGACTAACCTAGTTCATGATCCTAGAGAGCCCACACTCACAGAAAGCTTCCATCTTTGTTATATATTTTGTTTAGGGCTCAAGCTTAAGGACCTTGTTGGCCGTGACCTTAAAGGGCTTTGTGGTGTCCATTTCTTTGGCTATTACAAGAGATCTACAAGAGGTAAGGGAGTTAGGGTCCATAGATTCTTGTTTTGGGTCATATATGCGCTTGAAAATGATTCGTATGCTAAAAGGCCCGGTAAAGATTAAAGCTTTAAAATGAATATGTAATGCTATGCTTGAAAGCTTGAAGCTTTGCTTGAAAACATGTGTGCTATGCTTGTTTGAGTGCCTTGATATATGATGATGCATTGCTATGCTTGTTTGATTGAGATATTTATGCTTATGCTTGCCAAAAGTGGCTTAAAATGCCTTAAGGCCATTCGGCCATATGCTTGACAAAATAAGCTTTGATGATAAAAAATTATGCTTTCTATGTTTGTGCTAAGTGGCCGAGGGTTTCCCTCAATTTTGGGCAAAAATAATAAAATTAAAAGATTCACTAAAATATGGAATGAAACGGTTCTAAAAGATTAATAACTTAAAGTGAAAATAAATGTGTTTTAAAGCTAAGGGTAAAATCGTAATTAAAAGTGTTTTGTAAAATTTCCAGAATTAAAGTATTTAGATAAATATGTTTTAAAATGGTTTTAACCTTGGAAGTAAAAAGAAATAAGCTTTAAAGTGGCTTAAAGTATTTTTACTAGTTTTGGGGTAAAAAGGGTAAAAGTGTCATTTAATAAAAGTTGTTTCTAAAACTGTTTCAAATGGGGTCTAATATGTCTTTAATGAACTTAAATATAAAATTTCACCTTAAAATAATAAAGTTAAATTAGGTAAATAAATTAATTACCTAGACTAGTTAATATCCGAAACGGGTATAAGGATCCAAGGGCAGTTTCGTCATTTCAAAAATATCTTTTGTTAAAACTGTTTTTACTGGAGGTAAAGGGATGTAATAGTGATGAAATGCAACTGGTTTGACCTTCATAGGTTTTGAAACGAAAAAGTTATAAATATTTTCATAAACTAGTGCATTTCGGTTTTTAAAGGAAATTGGTAAGGGCGGAATTGTCATTTAACTGAATATATGGCAAAACTGTTTTTACAGTGTGTAGATATAAGTGTTAGAAGATGAATGGCTCTGGTTTGAGTCGAAAAGGATTTAAAACGGATTTTCTATGCCAGTTTTTGTAACTAACGTTATTTCGGTATTTCGGAAAAATGACACGATGGTAAAATGGGATTTAAATCAAGTGCCTTGATTCTGGATTTTCTCTAAGGAAATAAGTTCTATGAATATAAAATAATATGTTGAGATACATATAATAAGCTAAATAAAATACCCAAAGAGAACGGTTAGTTTTGAAGCTAGCCACTAATAAAAGTAACGATAATTACAGTGAGAAGCTAATGAGAACTAATGAAGACAACAATGCTAATGAAAGTGATAACACATAATAAAAGATAATGGCTAAGAAAATAAATATGTTTTGGAGAAAGTATATATAAATATATAATATCTGTAATATGAAGAAGGTTTTTGGAACTAATAACATATGAAGATAAGTATATGATAAAGAAGAGAATAAAAGACTTATTTTGAAAATAATAAGTATCTTATTATGAAAGTTAAGCCAAAAGTATTTTGATATGATAATAAGCTAAGTACTAAGGAATGACAAATATATTCGAATAAGATATATTTATATATATATGGTTATAAAGAAAAGCCTTTGAAAAGAGCCTAAGAGATATATGATCATAAGCTACTAATAATATAAGTTAAGTGCAAAGATTGTAATTTAATAAAAGCCACGAATAAAGATATCCATTATCTGCTAATCACTTAGCTTTGATAGGCTCTCATAATTGAATCATATGAAACTGAGAAGTAAAAGCCTCAAGAGAATCGTAGAGCTTTTTGCACAAATACGCCACGTAATGAGAAAGCCCCAAACTTGAGTGAGTAAACCTAGATGTGACGGTTGATACCGATTCGGTTGGTCGACGATGGTATGGGACACGGCGACCGAACCGGGTTTCTTTCTTGGGAATGGTTCATGGTTCTGGACCGGTTTAATCCCTTGAAATGGATTGGTTTGGCAACCGACCAAGTATCGGTTCTATCGAACTTGTGTCACTGTCAGACCGGTTGGTTCAGCTAAGTCATGTAGACCGAAGGCTAATCCGGCTACAGAATGCTATCCGGCTAACGGTTCAATGGAACGAACCGGTGAACACTAAGAGCAGAGCTATGCTGTGAGGCTGAAGCTAAAGCTAGAGCAATGCTAAAGCAAGGGTTGGGTGTTGTCCCGCTTGACTATGAGATGAGAGCCAATGCAAGGGCTGGGTGTCGTCCCGCTTGACTATGAGATGAGAGCCAATGCAAGGGTTGGGTGTCGTCCTACTTGACTATGAGATGAGAGCCAATGCAAGGGCTGGGTGTCGTCCCGCTTGACTGTGAGCTAAGAGCTGCAAGGGCTGGGTGTTGTCCCGCTTGTCTGAGAATTAAGTTTGAAGGCTAGCTACCTAAAAGGCTGTAACGATCATCCTGTTCCCCTGTCGATGCGGTTTCTTGCTTAACGGAGCTATTTGCTGGTGACGGGATCCTCACCATATGTCTAGAGTACCAAGGGTACCTTTATACCACCAGTTCTAGCCAAAGGAACTTGGGTGTGCTACCTGTTCTAGCCAACGGAACATGGTATGCTACATGTTCTAGCCAACGGAACATGGCCGCCTTGGGCGAGCCAAAGTCCACGACATTCGACAGTGGTGAACCATACTTGGGCTTGATCCTAAGTAATCGTCGGGTGCGGGAAGTAAACCGACGCATGAGCTCATGCCCTGCATTTAGAACCAGGCATGCATCATACTTGTTTGCGCATTTGATTGTATGTGTTTATCGTATTTCATTGCTTGTTTGTCTTGCTTGCCTTGCTTGCTTGTTTGCCTTGTTTGTTTGTCTTGTTTTACCTTGTGTGTCTGTCCGTGTCGTCTTTCTTGAGTCTCTGTTCTGCTTCGTTATCTGCTCTACTATCTGCTATTACTATCTGCTCCGCTATGTGCCTTGCTACTATCTGTTACTCTACCTACGTGATGTGAGCCCCTACGATAGAGTAGTTGACCTAGGAGTCAACTAGGAACGATAGGTTCTCACCCCCGTTTTCTTTCTTTAACCCACGCGTAGATGGGAAGTGGCGTGATCTACTATGAGTACAAGAAACGCGAGAAGTTCGAGGATTACGATATGAACGCTGATGCTGAGCTGGGAACCTTCAAGATTAGGCGTTATCATTTTGATGATGAATCTTTTGTTCATCTTCTCCATAGCGTTCGGTTCGACCCTGATCGTCCGTACGAGATTCCGATCGAGGCACTGATGGCCGACAAGATTCTTAGTGCATCTAAGGACGAGAAGTCATCTGCTGAAAGACCACGTTCGTCTAGACGTCCTCCGCCGCACTACTCTCCGAGAACAATGCCAGTAGCCCAACGTGAACGTTCCACATCATCCGTCAAGGGAAGTCGTTCCTTCCGCCGTGGCACGACTAGTAGCTTAGTAAGGAAGCCGAGGAGTTGGGAACTCATTCCGCCATCCGAAGGTTGGATGTGCGATGCCGACGACGAAAAGGAGATTGGAGGGATAGATCCCTCTGAGAAGGATGAGTCTAGTGAGGAAAACCCAGAGATGGAAGAAGAGGTACCAGAGGCAGCGGGTAATCCTGAAGATAGGGTTCCTGCTACACCGTCTCTGCCAATGGATATAAACGCAGAAGAGGATTTCCGACGTTATATCGAAGAGCTGGGACATGCTCCTAAACCTTCTCCTCTTCGTAGCAGCCAAGCTTCTGTTCCTGATGAACTAGTGGAGGCAGCCGATCGTCAGTCTGCTAGTCGCGATGGATCGAGTTACAACCTGTCCGGAGTCTAGCAGTTGCAGTCATCGAGTCCGAGTTCTTAGAGTGCCTCGCTTGATAGAACAATAGAGGCTTAGGTGTTTGTTAGGGTTGTTGTCTAGTTTCATTTCTAGTCCCGAGTCCTAGCTTAGGAGACCTGTGTATGTGAGGTCAAGCCGGGAGAATCTACTACAGTCTGGTGTCTAGAGTCTGTAAGGATAATGTAGTCTTATGTGTTATATATATATTATCTTGGAATTTCTCCATTTATGAAGGAATCGTTATAATAATATTGCTTGATTATATTGATTGATGCGCTAACGTTTTTCACGACAGGCTGCTATGTAATAATAAGGTCTTAGAGTTTAGAAATTTTTAGGTTAGAAAATGTGGCATCTCAATCGTAGGCGCTGTGCACGGTGTTGAAAATTGGGATGTTACAGGTGTTATATGATGGCAAAATACCATTAACCACAAGGTGATGATAAGTCATTTTCCGATCAACCAGATGGTGTAACACAGAAAAAATTTGTGAGTTATGAATTTGTTTGATTTTTAAAAAATAAATGCACATGAGAATTTATATATGACGAATTCAAGTGGCTGAAATTTTAAAAATTACATAATGCAATTCATAATACATTAATACCACGAGACATGAGTAACCTATTAATAATATTCTCAAAAGTTTTAATCATTTAAGAAGTATCTAAAAAAAAATTAAAAACATGATAAAATATCTTGATGTTAAATAAACACCCAAAGACATCCTCATTTCGTGTTAAAATACTTTTTAAATATTTTTGTTATTTAAATATATTGAACATATTTTTAAAAGTGAATTTTTTCGACCATCTCCCAAATAAAATGTCTAATATCTATTTGATGAAATAGATTATGTTATTACGATTAACATTAACTCTTAATTTAACCGTAGTGTTGATATTCTAATCAATTAATCATATTATAATTTTCTAAAAAACATTATAAGAATTTCTAGTGAAATCTCATTTTGTATTTTTTTTATTTTTCAAAGCTAGCATTTATTAAGGATATTTTATTTAAATAAATAATTTTTTAATAGACACGTTTAGAAAAAAATTATTTTTTCCTTTGTTAGATATCTCGCTCGCATTGAAAATGAAATAATTTTACACATCTCGGTTGTACACAAAATATGCTATAAAAAAATTTTATACACATCAAATAACTAGTAATTCTTAGGTAAAACTAGATAGCAAGACCTCTTAAAAAAAATTCTACCATTGTTAAGTAGTTATTTTATCAAAACTCAAATTAAATTCAAAGTTAATGATAATCATGATCACAAAATCCATTTCATCCAATAATTATTAGTCATGTAATAAGGAATAATAACAAAACCTTTATTTAAGAGAAGGTAAGACAAAAATTCACCATGTTTAAATCTCTAGGAGAGTATTTTTGGTTGTTTACCGAATGAGTTTAATAATGAAAACCCTAATAAACAATAATTGAACAAAACCAATGCTCGTCTTTGCTGATAAATTAGCTTGCCATTTACAACATTCAAGAATGAACAAAATATTAATAACCAATTCAAAAGACAAATGAGAAGAAATGACTACAAGTGTAACAAAATACACTTGTATGTTCTTATGTTCTTATTTTATGTTGCTGAAAATTATTGATACCTATACTTGATTGTCATTCTCTTTGATGATTATTGATGATTGTTAGTCTAGTTGTTGATTTAATCCAATAGTTACTTTAAATTGCTCATTTTCATTGTTATTTACCATGTCTTTTCACCAAGCATACCAACTGTTTGATGTTTTGTTTCTTATAGCTATGAGTAGTGTTCTTGTGTCTTGGTCATAAGTTGAAGTGTGGATGATCTTAGCCACTAGTCCCTAAGGAAAAGAATGGGTTAAGACCAGGGTTAAACTGTTCTATTAACGCTAGGCTTTTGCTAGTGATGATTGAGTCCTTAATGACGTGAATTTGATGGGTTATTCAAATTCCAAAGACCTTTGCACTAGTGAGTTGCCTAGGACATTTGGAACGGGGTTAATTCTTCCCATTTGACCATATTAGACAGAATGGGTTTTGTGCCTTACGTGACAATTATTTATAACTGGGATTAGTGGTGTTCATAGGGACACATAATACTTCAACTCAATACCAGGACCCCTTTATCATCATTAGTTTCAATTATCTTCCTTTTTATTGTTCTTAATCATCACCAATCATTGCAACCATCATCATTTTCACAACCATTCACAAATCACAATATTTCAACTCCTAGGGAGAACGACCCGAGTTCCATACTCGGTATTTTTAAAATTGGTTGCAGCTCTGTGACATCTTCTTGTTGAAGAAAGTTCTGATCGCATTGTCATAACTGGTTCAGGTTCCTCTATAACGAACTTCTTGTTTTTAAACGACAAGGAATTCTGAATCGACCTTGAGAGTGGCGCCATCAGAACAAGCATATTCAAGCATCAACCTCCTCCTTCAAGTTCTATCTCTTTCTAACTCCTCCTCAAGACCTTTTCTTCACATATTTCTTCTTCTTCTTCTTCTTCTTCTTCTTCTTCTCATCATCCTCCTCCTCCTCCTCCTCCTCCTCAAAATCTCGATCAGCAGTGATGGGCGAGTAGGGACAGACGGATATTGACGGATGGCGAGACGCCGGCTCTTTCTGGTGGCGGCTAGCAGCGACACGGGTAGGGCAACGACTAGGTTTTTCTAAGAAGTAGTGACGTGTTTCCTTTGGCTGAGAGAGAGAGAGTGGGATGGAACCCGAAAAATGGAGAAGAGTGATTAAGCTATTTTTTATTTTATTTTTTTTAAAGGGAAAATGAGTGTATTTTCCAAAAGCTGGCTGTGTCTCGGTTCAGTCTGACCGTCCGATTTTTGGCCGGTTCAACGGTTTTAAAACGATTTTGAATTTAGCGATTTTAGACACTAAATCGGACTGGACTTGGCACCGGTTTGCAATTCAACCGGTTGAACCGGTTGGTCCGATCCGATTTCCATAACTATAATAAAAAATTCAAAATCTTAATTCTAGCCCCATTTTAATTCTAGCCCCCATTAAAGATAATAACTCCTAACTTGTTTGGATAATAACATTTTTTATTTTACGATGATAACTTTTATAAATTTTGGATGATAACTTAATTATTTGCCCCCTAATGACTCCATAATATTGGTTTGGTAGCGCTATTATTTGTTTATGGATAAAGCTCCTCTAAAGTTGTTAATTACTTTAGAGGGTATAATAGTATTCTAATAACCATTAAATGAAGATTGATGGAATCCACAAACAATAAATGTTACAAAACCAATGGTGATTAAAATATTACTTTACTAATTTAACAACTTTAGGGGATGCTTATCTTTTTAGTGCTTTTGCACTTCTCGCCACGCTTCTCACTGTTTTCTCTTCGATTTTCGGTTGCTACCACGTGTCATCGCTGCTTCTCTCTATTTGAGGCATGGTTCTAAAAATTGGATCTGACTGGCCGATTCAACCGGTCGAACTGCGAACCGATGACCTACATGGCTCGGTCTATCCTCAGAAACCAAAGATGATTAAGCCGCTGAAGAACTGCTGACTGGCCGGTTGGACTGGACCAGGACCCGCCTTTTTTTGAAAAAAGACTAAACGCCATCGTTTGGGTTAAAAAAAAGAAATACAAACCCTAGCCTAGCCTCAACTTCTCAATTCTCAATGCCAGTGAACCAGAGTTCAACGCCGTCGTCGTTCGCCGTCGTGTTGTTCAACGCCGACGCCGCTCAACCACCACGGTTTCGTCCCTGACACCCTGCCTTCGCTGCTCCAACGCCGATTCTGCCCTGCCTTCGGTGCTCCAACGTCGACGCCGCTCAACCACCAGTCCACCACCGTTTCGTCCCTGCGTCGCTGATCCAACGCCTCGCCGCCGTCACAGGTATGTCCCTCCTTTCTGACTTTTGAGTATGCTTACTTCTTCAGCGTTTTTTTCTTTCTTTCTTTCTTTCCTGTTATCACGCCGATTCTGCCCTGCCTTCTAATTTGTGTCCTGATTATGATTTGTTCAGTGTTCTTTGTTTATTTGTTCTGATTATTTCGTTCTGTGCTGTTTATTTCGTTCAGTGTTAATTATTTGTTATTAATATAACTTGTTTACTTGTTAACTGAATTAACTTGTTCTGTGTTTATTTATTAATCAATAGCAAGTTAACTGATTTAAGTATTCAACTTGTTCAGTGTTGATAGTTTACTGATTTAACTTGTTCTGATTACATGCTTGTCTGTAGCTAATAGTATATTTGTCCTATTTAAAGTGATACGCAGAGAGCATTGGATGATTTGAGAAATCCAAAAACTAATTCTACTTTACAGGTTGATAATGAGTCAATGAAAAGAGAGAGAGAGAAAAAAGCAACAGATTTTGCAATTTAAAATGCGAGCTGTACTAATGGGTTTTGAAAGATCAAGAGTGGTTGCTGCTTTTGAGGCTAGTGGCACTTCAGAAAATTAGTTTTGAATTTAATTAGTAAATCAATATGTTCACTTTAGCATGATTTAGTACATTGATTTTTGCTTGTATTGTATTTTGCTGCTGCTGTTTGGGAATTGATGTGTTGTGTCTGGGAATTAATGTGGTATAGAGAATAGAGAATAGGAGAAAAGAAGAGAAACTAGAAGGACAGGGGTAAAATAAGGGTGATTACATTGAAATGGTTCTGACTAGAGGGGAAGTTACATGGGACATGGCTAGTGGAGAGTATGCAAAGAAAGACAATGGAATATGGGTGCTTCTACAAATGCAGACTAGCAATGAGATTATAATTTGGCAACTTGGATTTATAACTTTTGTAGCTTGATTTATGTTTTCTTTATGTTTCTTTTTTCATGTTTGATTGTACTGCTTTGTTGAACTTATTTTGCTGAATTTGACTTTAAATTATCCAAAAAAAAAATGTATTGTGTTCACTGAATTTGATTTAGTACATTGATTTTTGCTTGTATTATATTTCAATATTTCTTTTGTTATTTTTACTTATTGGATGACATTATAATAGTGTGGTTGATATAATACTCTTAGTTTGAGTGGGATTCTTAGACTTAAATCAGAATACAAACCTTTCTTTTGGTATGCTAATTTTTATTTTTCATATTATTTAATTATAAAACGGTTTTTCTGGTTGAACCCCGGTTGGACCAGTGAACCAGTAACAAAAACGGTTTGAAGTCCGGTCTGGTTTCCAGAACCTTGGTTTGAGGTCTCGCTGCCGTTACTCATTTTGTTATGATTAATTACCTACTCATTCAACTTTTAATTGTTATTGTTGTTGCTGCTTCTAGTTTTGTTTTTTATTCCTCTGTTTCTTATTAATTTATGTTGTTGTTGTTGTTGTTATTGCTGCTGCTGCTCATTGCTTGAATTCATGTTGTGTAAGTTGTTGCTGCCTTTCAAGTTCTTGCTGCTGTTGCTGCTTAAATTCATGTTGAATCTAATTGGTTATTTTAAATGTTAATTTTTCTCAATTTTGGATTCTCTTGATTCTTGAAGGTGTTAAAGGGAAGTGATTGGGTCATTCAATGTTTACAATGTTTTGTGAACAATTTAAGATTATGTATGTTCTTAGAATGTGTGATTTCATAACTTTATTTTTGGAACTTGATGATAATTCCTGAACTTTTTAGTATCATGCTTAAGAATGTTTGATGTGAAAAGCTTCGCGTTTAGAAACGATAGGGGTTCTCCTCTCTTTCTCTCTCACTTCACTCAAATGCACAGCACAATTCTGAACTCAGCAAATTTTGAACTGCAGAACTCGTCATCTGGCAATGGCATCGAGCTTGCAGAAGATTGAAGTGGACGAATCTGTCCTCTTGCGTGTCACTCATTCTAACCTCAAGACCTTCACTCCTGACATTCGCTTTTCCCTTCAGGTTTATCACTTCAACAACAACAATGACTTTACCTTCAAAGCTTTATCTGTGTTTTTTCTTCACTATGTCTAATTCATTCTGACGTCTCAAAATTGATTTACTTGATTTGATGCCTATGTTAGATGACAGTGGAAGCTGTGAAGGACAAGCTATGGAGAAAATGTGGTACTGCTGTGGAGTCCATGCACCTCGAGCTCTATGATGACGCACACAACAAAATTGCTGATCTGACTGATAATTCCAAACCTCTTGGATTCTATTCGCCTATTGATGGGTCAGTAAGTCATTTATTTGTTTCCATTAACTAGTTTCTCAATTGCTGTCACTTTTTCCCTCTATTACTGGGTAATCCTATTTTATAACTGGTATCAAATGATACAGGGATGGAATAAGAATTTCTGGAAAATGACTTAGACTGAACTTCAATGTAAACATTTCACTCTAGGGGCAGTATGCATTACTGATATGAGAAGGATAATTAGAAAGGAATTGAGAGAGCCTGGCTATTGAGGAGCTCTTCACCCTTAATGTAATTTTCCTTTTGTCTTTTTCTTGATCAGTAGTTGCGGAGTTGGGATAGGCAGTAGTGGTGTTGTGTATGGTTTCCTTTTTTTAGTCCCTTGCTTTTTCGGGGCCATGTGAGGGTAAATATGATAAGTTAAAGAGTTTTTATATTCATATCTTGCTGAGCATAATGTGTGGTCTGGCCAGTTTTCTGCCTCATGTTTTGAAGGTGATGGTGTTTTCTGGCTTCCCAAGACACCCTTTTTGCAAGCATCCCATTTTGTGCTTTTTGCATCCGTCTTGTTAATTTTTTCTTCCACTGTTCCTTGACGCAGTCAATTTCTTTCTTTTGGTTTGTAAGTCTGGTTGCTAGTTTCTGTGTTCTCCTCTGGCAGGTTTCGTTTACATGTTGTAGATCTTGATCCATCATCTGTTACATCTGGTGGCTGGCTGGAAGATACTTCATTGGTTGAAAAATATACAATATCTGAAGAAGCCTATAATAAGCGTGAAGGTGTGATCCTCCTTGCCCACTCCCTTTTAACTCTTTTTTAGAAGTCTGAGTGTGCATATAAAAACTAGTATATAAATTCAATGAAATTTTAGGATTGAATATCTCCCTAACCTATGTTTGTATTATCTTGATTCTTTATTGAAAAGTTCAGTCATGCAAATATCAACTTCAATGTATGGAGGATTCTTATCATCCATTTCCTTGTATTTTTCTTCTCTCCATCTTAATGAAATTCTTCTTCTATCTTAAAAACAAAATCCATGTATATATGATTAGCTGGGAAGCATATCAGTATATGCACAAACCTCCTACTTTCTGTTAGGTGGATTTTGGAAAGCAACGACACAAGCAGCTAGATTCTAGAGATTTGATGCATAGTAATCAGTGCTTTTTGGTTGACAAATGGATAACGGGTTTTGTTAGTCTTTATAAAGACTGGAAGAGTCGTGTATGTTTTGCAAAGTATCTGATTTATCATGACTTTACCATGCTTAATGGTGCTGCCAGATTTAGCTTCATTGCGGATGTTGAATCACAAGGTAATTCTGTTGTGAATCATGACTTATGATAATGCAGATACAATCCAAATCTGTTCTTGCTAGAAAGTTTAGCCATTGCCTGGAATTTGTAATATTTCCAATTAGTGTCTTTCCAAGGCAATAATGGGGATGCTATGCTGAGTTGATCTTGATGGTGTGGGGAGAATACACATGACGAGCTGATTTTCCATACATCACACATCACACTTCACCTTCTCTTTTATTTTCCCTACCAATTCAACTGTGGACTCTATTGTTAATTCGTGGTTGAATTTCATTTGAATTCTGTGTCTATTTCCTCTTTTTCTATTTTAGTTAGGCAAAAATTTTTGGAATAAATTCTTAGGATAGTTACTGTTGACAGTGTTGCTCCTTATTTGAAGATCTTTCTTTTTTGTATTTCTTTGGTTTCTCCCTTCTTTTAATTTTATTTTGAAGCTAGTGCCTATTGACATGTATCAAGAATTTGTCTAATCAAGTAAGAATAATCTAAGCTTTGGGGAAACTCTTTCAGACAAGAATGGTTCCATTGCAGCAAGATGGATTTTGGATGCTGATTTGGGGCTAAATAAAGTGGCATAATGTGCAAGGGTGAAGAAATGAGATTAATCTGAGAAAACACATGATACTTTTGGGTGGCACATTTAGTATTCTTTAGGGGTAAAAGGATTTGGGTCTAGGTGGAGTCAGTTGGGTGTCAAATTTTCATTCTAATGCTTCTTTTTCTGTGATTATGATAGGACACTATTAGTTACTACCAGTACGCAATTAATATGGGGTCTGATTATCATATATATTTTTATGTTGATTCAGGCACTTTTAGAAAGTACAAAGAGAAATTGACTCCCAAAACTCCAGCAACTGCTGATGCAAAGGTAAGCATTTGATTGATTTATTCTATTCACTCTTCTCTAACTGCATGCATGCATAGCATAAATGGATTAGTAACCTTATAGTTTATATAGCATATTGCATTATTACTTGAGATGGGCCTATGTCCCAGCTTCTTGGGAACTGTTGGATATTCAATGATTTGACATTGATTACACAGATACCAGATATTCACATGGAAGATCCCTCTGCTCATATCAAGGTTTGTCACCTATTATCTCTATGTTTTATTTTTTACTCTTTTTTTTTTTTACACAACCATTAGATTTGAAAATAAGTTTCTTTCACCTTCACCTCCGTTATTAAATTATAGGTGTAGGTGGAAAAGGAGGAAAATGGAATTGGGATATTATGGCTTCGCTTGGTTGGTGTATGCTATTAGAGATAGACACAAAGACATAGATATTATAGACATAGACACAAATTATTAGTGTGCATGTATTGTGTTTGGTAAAATTATAAACAAGACACAACAAATTTGCAAAAAGTCTCTATTGTCCTTCACAATGAACAACTTTTTAAAATAAAGAGCATCGCAATTTTGGAATAATAGTAAGGATATAGTTGGTTTAATAATACATGCTGCTTTGTGTCTCAAACAAAGTAACCGTGTCTCAGCATTTTGCAAGAACACAAAATACATGTTCTTTGTGTGTAAGTGTGGGTGACTGTCTCTCTTTCATTTGTGTCTCATGAAACAAACAACCTACATGTGTCTTTGTGTGTGTGTCTTTGAAAGACACGGACATGAACCAAACACAGCCTATGAGATTTGTGGAGATAGATTGACATGAAATAATATGTGTTTAAAACACTAACAGACTTTTCAATTATTTATACTAAAAATAAGGTCATGAAATCCAGTAAAGATTGTACAACCCTAGCCAATTAAGGCTAACAACACAATAAGGTGAGTCAGTGATAGTTGCCTGAAAATGCAGTTGTTGTCGGAAAAGGTAATTTCTTCAGAAAACAAGGGGACTTTGTGGTATTAAGTTTGGTAGAGGTTGGGACAGCTAGAGAGATGCATGTCTGAGAATTTTCTTTTATAGGAAAGTGGGCAAAGTGATTATAGAGTGAAATTGAAAAAAGCAAGAAACCATGGTTGACAAAATTTCTTTTTATGTGATATCATTCTATATATATGCATGACTTACTATACCCTTTTACAAGACTACTGGGATGAACTTAAGCTATTTCCTAGTCACTATCTTAGATATCTAATTAATTCCGATATCTTCAAAATTCTAACATTTAATGGAATGATTGTCTCCTAAGTTTATCTGTGCATTTAGTATTTGGTTGTTGAGTATGTTCCTTTTATCAGGGATTTAGATTGATTTCTTAATTCTGCGGTAATGGTCAGTTGGTTAAAACTGTAGGGAAATCATTAGTTGAGGGAAGAGAGAAAATGCAGCCTGTATGGTTTTTCTTTTTCGTTCTTCAAAAACTACTGGGATATTGTTAAAACCGACTTAAGGTGTTTGAAGAAGAATTGTCTCATGTGTATAACTGGAATTTGTATGAACTCTAACTTTATAACACGTGCTTGAAAAGGATAGGCTGATCAAATATGAGGACTTATGCTCGATTAGTTTTGTTTCAAGTTGTTTTGTTTCTAGTGTTTATATATCATTCATTATATCATGCACACTGTATAGTGAGTGGTTAATCTTTCATATGGTACAATTTCATGGTGCTTATCTTCTTCAAATGTTGCTTTTAAAATTAATGGAAAGATTGAATGTTAGTTTAAAACTGATCTGATTAAAGAGTAGTATGTGGCCTTTTTACATTAATATTTTGATGGACTATAAATGTTCCCTGTTTGTTGGATACTGATAGATGTTGGCATTAGAGAAGGAAAACAGTATAAGTGAGCTGATATTAGTGTGTGATATCAGTGAGATGAAATGAAAATTAAATTATAAAATGAAATATAATAAAAAAAGACAATGATGATCATGTATTGAGCATTTAAGAGGTCAAAAGTCTTTCAGAAATTCTTCTAAAGAGAATTCCTACCTGTGCTTCTTTTTGCTCAAGTTGGATCCCTACAAAATGCACAAAATTTTCCTCTCCCTCTGGTTTCCCTTTTCAGCTCAGCAATCTGCCAATCAGAATGAAGCAGTAAAACACATTGATAATTATCTGCTGTATCTGACTGCTTACTGGATCCTCTCCAAAGATACATCAATTCTTGTTTTGGGATTCCTAACTGATATGTTAAAATCATTGCAGTTCACTTGAAACCTCTTTTCTTGATTCATGCATTTTCAGTGTTGTGCAAGGTTGATATATGCAGTTTCTTGTCCAAGTTATCATTATGTTTGTCATATAATTTAGTTTCAATTTAACTGAACTGATTGTTTTTTAACTGCGATCTTGTTGCCATTTTCTGTACAATTTCCAAAATGTTAAGGTAGGATCAAGATGTGAAGTTGAACCTGGTGCGAAAAGGGGTGTTGTAAAATTTGTTGGTCAGGCTGAGCCACTGGGTCCTGGTTTTTGGGTTGGAGTACAGTATGATGAACCCTTGGGCAAACATGATGGCATGTAAGTGAAGTTGTTATTTCTATGTATGTTTTATGAATATACGTAAAGGTGACTACTCTATTGAGAATCGTTAGACATGTTTGACTGAATGACTTAAATATATTATGTATCGACATTTTAACTATCATCTTCATGAGAAAGATATTTTCATGTGAGTAGCTACCATGTGTAAATCGTTCGGCAACCAACCTATAATTTTTATGTACATGGTGGCGCCTCCAAAATTTCAGATAAATATTTAGTATATTTCTTGGTTGTTACAGGGTCAAGGGAGTACGATATTTTCAATGCCCTCCATCTCATGGCGGAATGGTCAGGCCAGAAAAAATTAAGGTTAGTCCAGAACTATATTTTGGTGACCCTTTTATATTGCTTCACTTTCAATTTTTTTTTTAAAAAAAAGAAGAAAATCAGAAAGATAAAATTTCAATAGATAACAGGGTAAGATATCCTCAACATAACTCACAGAACTGTACAGAAAAATTTTCAGGAATTTGACATGACTTAATGCAATTGGTGCTAATTTTTTTGGATTTCGAATTATTTCTTCTACATCCATGAAGCATATCATATTTAAACCTTTACTTTATACAAGAGAAAGGATTTTTTTCCTTACTCCATTGATAGAAAACAATGACTTGAGTGTGCCCCTTTGTAAGGTGACAATCATCTGTTTCTTTTGAGTAAGAAAGTGCCTCTTGCGCTCCAAAAAACCGTGAAACATACAAAATGCTGAAAAAATAGGTTCTATTTATTATTAGTTGAGAGATTTTGTAACATCTGCTAATCTACACAAACGTCTGCAGGTTGGTGACTACCCTGAACGAGATCCATTTGAAGAGGATGAAATATGATTGTGCATGAGAAGCAACTTTCAACTAACATATTCCCATTTTGTTAGGTTTTGTTTGGATATTATCCTCTAACAGGGATATAAAGATAGTGATTGGAGACAAAAATATTGAAATGGGGACATGAAAAAAATTGTTTTTTAATTTGGTTTGGTAATATTAAATCCAAAACAGAAAATTTGCAAAGTAACATTTTTACCCTTATCACCTTCAGCTAATTTCTAATACCATGCTACCGTCAGTCCATCACTTCTCATCAAGACTAAAATGTAATGGGTATAATTGGATTATGAAAATTTCAAGAGGATAGTTTTGGAAAGGAATTAACTTTTTTCTGTCTCTGCAATTTGTGTCACTATCTCAGGTTCTAGAGTAGACAAAAATTATACCTTAATTTGTCCTAGGGAAAGAGACAAATATATGATTTTGTCTCCTCTTCGGGTCCAAACACAATTCTATCTTTTCTTTTGTACATAAAACACAATTCTATCTTCGTATTTTTATTTTTGTTTTCCTATTTTCATCTTGGAATAAAATCCAAACACATCCTTAGTAATTTATTTTATATGTGCTATAATATCCATTATTAGAGAGAAATTGAAGATTTATGATATTGATTTATGATATTGAATATTTTAAAAGGTAATGCTATGGTAAAAAATGATATTTTGGTGAAGATTATATTTTGGTGAAGAGTGAAAATTATTTTTTTTAGTATTAAAAAATCAAAAAAAAAAACATCATGTGTAATATACATGTTTAAATTTTCATATTTAGTAAAACAATTATTCTTGATGAACATACGTTTTTAATAACCATGTGGTAAAACAAGTGATTGGTTTAGGCGCTCTCCCAAAAAACCCCAGCTCAATTAAACGCGCTCTCAAAAATCCTCAGCTTCAAATGCAACGCACACAAGAATTCAACTAACTTTCAAATTCTTCGTCGTCTTCTTTATCCACGTCTTATTCATTTACATATTTAACGTTCTTCTTCTTCTTGATTTGAATTCGAATTGTGATAGAGAGCAATAAGACGAGCAATTGAAGGTTTGTGATTTCTGAATTTGTTTACGTGTTTTTTGGATGAGTAATCCTTGAATTCTTGTTGTTTATTTGTGTATTCTGAGATTTATTTCAATCTATGAATTCTTATTCATTTGTTGTTTGCTTAAATATTTCTGTTTGTTACTCCCATAAACTATGTTCAATGTGTCTATATTTTCTGTTCAATTTTATCTCTATTTTTGTAGTTATTGTTCTTGTTGTTGGATTGTTTATTATGAGGTTGAATTCAATATGCAAAATCTTCATTCATGTTAGAAATTTTATTTCAATTGTTTTTCAAACTGAATATGTAAAATGTGTTGGATTGTTCATATTATATTTGCTTAAATCTTTCTGTTCGTTACTTCCATAAATTCTGTTCAATGTGTCTATATTTTTGTTCAATTTTGTCTCTGTTTTTATAGTTATTGTTCTTGTTGTTGGGTTGTTTATTATAAGGTTCAATTTATTAGAAAATTGATTTCAATTGTTTTTCAAACTGAATATGTGAAATGTGTTGTTTTGAATTCGAATTTCTGAAATGTGTTGGATTGTTCATATTCTGTTTGTTATGCTTATAAATTTTGTTCGTTTTGGTTACATATTCTGTTCAACGAAACATTTATGTTTTTGGCTTTATTCTTGCAGTTTTTGTGTAATGTTGATGAAGAGTACATCCCCAAAGTTGGGGTGACATTTGTATCATGTGCAAATGCTAATGATTTCTACAAGGAGTATGCTAAACAGGCTGGATTTGCTACTAAAATAAACAGAACCCTGAATTATTTTGAACAGAATTTCAAAATGAAGTGAACAAAACTCTGAACCATTTTAAACAGAATTTAAAAAATGAAGTGAACAGAATCTTGAATCATTTTGAACAAAATTTAAAAAAGAAAGTGAACAAAACCCTAAACCCTAGATATTCAAAATGTTTAGTCTATTACTTTTTTGATCGATTGAGGATTCTTTTCCATTTATGAAGTTGGTTTTAGTAAGATGCTACTGGATTTTGTAATTGCTCTGTTTTTGCAATTTTTGTGCGATGTGGATGAAGAGTACATCCCCGAAGTTTGGAGTACTTTTGAATATTGTTAATGGCGACGACAGCGTAACAAAACAATAAAGCAGCAGCAGCAAAAGAAGAAGAAAAACAACAACGACCACGTAACAGAGGAGGATGAAGAAGAACAAGAACAACTACTACTACGTAACAGAAAAGGAGAAGGAAGAGGATGAGGAAAAAGAGGCGGAGGCGAAGGCGAAAATGGAGGTGGAGGCGGTGATGGAGAGAAGAAGAAGGAAAAAAAACAGTAGCAGCAATAGCATTGTGAGTGCATGCGTGAGACGTGCGTGATTGGAGGTGATGATTTTTTTGTGCGTGAAAACACGCACCTGCAGTGACAATGAATAAAATTTACTTATTTTACATGTCTGTATGTACAGCTAACAGAACATTAATAAAAATCTTTATTCAATTCTCCTCTTCACCAACGAAAATCCCCTAGTTTAAGATCTGCGTGGAAATTTTGATGAACAAATAAATAAGAAAGCAAAGGGAGCAAAGGCATTTGTCATATTTCCATTTAAATATAAGTATAAAAAGATCTTTCAATTTTAGTGAAACATCCTCGTAAAAAGAGAAGCACCATTCCCACCCTACACAATCCACATGGAAATCAAAATTTACTTTTTGCACTTAAGTTACCAAACACAAAAATTATATTAACATTTCCCCAACCAAGTGCACAAAACTTGCCTGAGCAAATATAACTACTTTTTCTGTCACCTAGAAGTACCATTACTTTTCTCAGAAAGCCACTTAAATCAGAATAATTATTTTATTGATCACAACTTCCTCATGAAAAACGAGAATATAAAAATTGAGAATCTGTACAGAGATTTAAAGCGTTACAAAAACCCTCTCTTTGCAGCTATCTGTACATGTCTATCATAAATTCACACATTTGAATAAAATAATACTTCAGCCTTTCTTCATAATAGTAAACTGATATTCCTTCACAAAGGCTAGGCAAATAACTGTTGAATGACAGTCTCTGCATTTCCATTGTATTGTGCAAGCAGGTGGATAGCATCGGCCCTAGGTAAAGCTAAAAACTCCTGCACACATTCATAAATACATGAAAAAAAAAAAAAGGAGAATGTTATTCACACTTGCCAAACAACGCTCCTATTTGGTTTGCATCTACATTTTCAATGTTTTCTATGTCCAAAATTTATACCAAAAAAAAGTGAAGATGACAAATTATTACTCTCAATTTTTTTTTTCTCACATCATCTTAAAAACTTAAAACATAACAAAAAGAAAAACAACTGTGTGTCTTCGAGGGCATAGCTATAGGATGGATCACAAACACTGATAGGGATAAATCAAGAACTGTTATGCTATTTGCACACTAAAATCAGTCACTACTAGTGTATAATACACATTGAAATACAAAATACACATTGAAAATGATAAAATTGCACATGTATTCATGTATAAATACATGATGGTTGATTTTGGTATGCAAATAAAATTGTTGATTACAAACACACTCATCTATCATGAGCATGTCTTACGTATTGCTTAACATATATTACTTTCATATATCTGCAAATTACTTTGCTTAACATAATATAACAAGGATTTCAAAATTTTACACCAGAGAAAAAGGAGACAATGGTAAGAAACCATAACTTACCATTACTTTGAGTATTGCACCTTCATCACATATGGCATCCCTTGAAGAATCTTGGGTTGGACTGCTTCCATCTTCTGACATTCTCGTTCCTGAAGATACTGTAGCCTGAGATGAACCATTTGTGCAGCTATCGGTATGCGACTTAGACGTACACATGGAAGTGAGGAAGGGAGCATGAACTTCCTTCAAAGAATTGATCCTCAAAAGACCTTCAAACCGATCTTTGCACATCTGAAGTTTGAACCATTCATTATGTGTATGTAGAGTGGCTCTCATTATTTTCATGAGTTGTGGTTCTTCAACTCCAAGCCTCCTACCCACTGCAACCTTTTTAAAAACAAACAATTCACATTAAGACATAGTATAACAGTATATATTCATCTTATATAAAAAAATAGAACACCACCTTTCCCATCTTGATGAAATAGCTTCAAGATACAAAATAAACATAAAGCCAGGAGTGACTTAACAGCACAAACTGATATTATAAACAAAAGTTTTTCAACCATTCTTAAATTTCTAGTCTCTCCTTGTTATTGAATCAAACACATTAGCATAAAATAGAGTCTTTTAGCCCTAGCGCTAGCCCCAACCCAAAAACCCGTCACATAATTGGTACAATATTTTTCCATTGGTGTAGATAATGATTGTGTAACAACAATGACTCAATTAATTGTTAGTTTCAATTTTTTTTAACTAATATTTAGAGCTCTATTGAGTTCATTTGTGTGATTGAGCATGACTTGAGGAGTTCAGGAACTTATACTTAATAGGCTGTTAGACTTCATTTAAATTTGATGTCATGCATAATAATGATTATTATTAGCGGAAGCTTTTTACTTATCTTTTGGGTCCATAAGCTCTAAAAAATTGTACTCTCACACATAATAAATATATATAAAAAAAAAAAGTAATGCTAGGTGTATACTTATTTTTCCCAACCAATTCTAACCTAATCATTTATTTCTATTCCAAACAAAAGACCATTTTGATGTCAAATAGAAGCTCGTTAACATCGAAATGATTTTCTATTTGACATAGAAATAAATTACTTGGTTAGACTTGGTTGGACAAAATACGTGTACAACTAAAATAATTGATATAGAAAATCTATCATAGCTATTAAATAAATAAAATAAATTTGCAACTTGTAGATTTAAAATTGTCATTGAGAATGAAACACTAAGAAAGGATTTATGTTATTGTAAAGTTTCTGAAATAGAAAGTTTATAGATATTGATAGCCAAAATTGAGTTTTTAACGAATTCATTGAACAAAACACTTCTGAGATTTCTCTCTTTGGAAACCTTAACTAACCACAAAAAGACCTTAACAAGTACACAACAAATATGTCAAACTTTTCCAAGAGAAATGTCAAAGATATCAACATGTAGGGCTCCGCTTTAACAGTGTCCTAAAATGTACACGTGTTTGTGCTTCTTGTTTGTAGTTGTTCTCAAAAAGAGAAAACGAGTGCATCTGCGCATGTGCGCGCAAGGGAAATATGTGTATTTGGGTCATATCTTTATTATATTTGTTTTATTAATTTTATAAGTATGAAGGCTAGTACAAATTTTTATAGCTCAACTTGATGTGTACAACTACACATAAAATTCGTTAATTCTGCTCATCTTTTATCCCAATTATACCCAAAGTGGAAAATTATTTTTCCGAGTGGGAATAATTTTTATAAAAACTTAGTTAAACAAATGTTTTGATGCAAGATAAAAAGAAGGGTAAAATATCATTTTTGTTCCCAACGTTTGGGGTAGGGTCACAATGATGTTCTTAACGTTTATAACATCCTATTTATGTCGCTAACGTTTTAAAATCCCAACAATATTCTCTTTCAAATGCAAAATTGATTAACAGCTTTCAAAATGCAATTTTTACCCACAATCACACTCGAACGACTCAAGAATGTAGGGCATCTTTGAGACTTACCCCAAACGTTGGGGACAAAAACAATACTTTACTCTAAAAGGAAAATTAGGTTTTGATGATTTTTTGTGTGTGTGGATGGTGGTTTGTGGGATAGGGTTGAGGGCACCACCTCTCACCATTCTACAAATATTTATGATAAGAAGCCTGCACATCAGATAAATTGCGAGTAGAATTACATTACTTCTCTTGGACAAATATATATGGTATAAAATTCTCCATTCCTTTTGGGTGTCATGAAATCAATGAAATATCAGGGAAAAAGGCGGTGAAGATGCCCAGAAAATACCAAGCATTTGACAAATAATCATCAAATAAGCTATTACTCTGTTAGTACTCCCTTCAAAACATTATCTATTAGTAGTGCTAACCAAGCACCATGAGAAAGGATGCCACATTAATTAATAAATGAGTTAACCCAGAAGACTTGGAAAAATTTTATCACATCAATGCACAAGAACCATAAGCAAGGATGCCACATGGGTTAATGGTGTGGTAGAATCCTGAGCAACGATGCAGCTTTAATTAACACTCAATATTGAGAAGAAAATTTAATTGGACAGAGACCATTTTCAACAACATATGCATTTAATGAAACACTCAATACCTGTAGAGAAGCAGCCAAAGCATTTAGAGGCAAAGCACTTCCAAGAGCATCTTCACTAGGTTGAAGTAAAGCCAAGAGAGTTTCCTTCAAGGGCTTCAATAAAGTAGGGTCACTAGCTGCTAAAGGACCCAAATGGGAGCAAGCAACCTTTAAAGCAGCATTATAATCACCAGAACTGACTAACTTCAGAAATTCAACCTGAAGCAAGGAAACCCATTTAAAAGATCAATTACTTGATGGAAGTTTGCAGAGCTAAACAATACATTGGCCCTTCTCACAAAAATAAAGAAAAGGACATCAACATCATCATACAAGCCATTTACCTGCTTGAGTTGAAAGAGCAAAACAAAGTTCTGAGAGAAGAAATTAGGATCAATAGCATTGACTTCTTCAACTGCTTCAGCAGCCATTCCATTACTAGCTAAATCTTTCACTCCCAACAGAATCTCGTATTTATCTTCAGTGTTACTAGCATCATTTACAGAAAGCTTTTCACAAGCCTACAAAACAATGCTATGTTAAAAACGGAGCTCCCAGATGGAATAACATCAATCATCAAACTATACCTGCTTCTCCTTTGTTACAGTAGATACAGCAGTACTTATGCTATTTTCTTGCTTGCTATCTTCCAGTAATGCATTGGCTACATAGTTATTATCATCATATCTTCCTCTCCAGCGCTTGCGTTTGCTCCTTTCTCCATTTCCAGGCATTCTTCTCCTTTGCAAGATACTTGGATTCTCAAGCAGCTGTGATCCACTCGTGCTACAGTCTTCTTGACTGTTTGTCAGCTCAGAAGCATATCGTACTTCAACATCCATTCCTTGCATGCTACTCACATCAGCATTATTTTCAGGGGAACCATCCACATGAACATTAGTAACAGAAGTTTCACCATCAGAATGCTTGCCAAGATTACAATCTAGCTCAAGTGAACAATCTCTTGATGAGCAACAAACAGGGTCTTGCTGGCTGAATTTTACAGGTCCTGGAATAGGTTGCTTCTCAGAAGCTAGAGTCATCATAAATTGGCAAAAAGTAATCAAACATCAAAACAGGATATGAAGATGTGACACAACTTAAAATAGGACATGATGTTCCACAAGAATCATTATCAGAAAATAATGCATAGAAGAATAACAACATAAAACTTCAGTCAAAAGTTTTCATAGAGACTTGAAATCCAATGTAGGATTAATGATGAGCAGATGAAATGAAACATACCAAGTGATAAAAGTTACTGGCATGAAAGTATATGTATGACAACAACAAGCTTACAGAGATAATTTGAACAAAGAAGATGCTATACCAGACTCAACAATGCCTCTGTAAACACAATACTCACGAACAAGTTGATCAAGAAATGGAGCATCCAATTTTATCCGACATAATTCATTCTGCAAGAAAAAAAAATACAGGAATGAATGAATACATTGAGGCACTACTTGACATGAATAAATCAACAGTTCAGCCAAAACTAAATATTGGAAAATACTGAAAACCATTAATCCATATTTTGCATTAACCTACAACTATTTTCCTTTATGGAGAATGCTTTTAGCCCATATTCCTTAGGTCGAAATGTCACGTAAAAAATGAGATTTTTAAACTGAATTTTCAAGAACCAATGATGAGTAATTAGTAATATCGTGAATTTTCTTGGGTAAGGCTGCATGAGATCTATTATTCTAAAGCAATGCAAAGGAAACTGCAAAGAAACAAATAAACCATGATGAATTAGGAATTGTCATTTTAGATTATCTTTTCTTCGAAACCACAGCAACAATAAAGAAGCAAAAAAAACTTGGAAATTAAGATTTAAAAAAAATAAGAAATAAAATTCTCAAACTATTATTTAAAATCAAGGAAGAAGCTCATAAACAAGTATATTGCTATGTAACCTGAAATGCCAGAAACAGATCTCCCTTAGCAAATCTCAAGCTATCAATTGCCCCTTGTCTGGTAAGCTCTACAGCGTGTGCAAGAGCCTGGATGTCAACCTGGATGCCACAAAAATATAGCTAAACCTTACAAACGATGCACATAAACTAAAAAAGGGGTGCTACATAAAAGAAAAATACATGGAGGCCAATCTGTCAACACGTGTGCACAAAATTATATCATTCACTATTAAATTGCACATGTGTTCTGGAAAGGGGGGAAAAAAAAAGTAGCTGTAATAGGGGAAGGGATAGCTGGATGGGATTAGGAAACATGTGGGAAAATAGTATGTTCAGCATGCTAGGATCTGCATTGCAACTACATAGTAACAGTAATGTGACAGATGAAGAAGAAGGTGACATCAAGCTAATATAGTAGAGGGGAGGCTAAGAACTAAGTAGTGATAATATATACCATATATATACTTTCAGTTTCTTGAGCTGGTCCAGTTTCTATCTGTTTTATGGTGAAATTTTAGAATAATATATGACATAGATATCTAACCTCATCAAATGGTGGTACTTCATATAAAATGTCCTGTGGTATAGCGGGATGATCACGCTCTTCAAGGAGCAATCTTTCAGTCAAATCAGAGATGGGTGATGTAATACCTTGACGTAAACAATATGCCCTGTGTATGCTGCAAACGAGAGAGAAAAGAAGATAATATTCCAGAAAGTTACGGAAAGCGTCGCCTACTTACATTTGGCAAAAGAAAGACAACTGCACAGAAAAAAGATAAACCACAATTTGATCATTACTACAAACTATAGAAGTGGAAATTAATAGATAACCTTATCAAATATCTGAGAGCCATTGAAAAAATTGGATCATAGGCATTTAAATGAGCTCTTAACATAGAGGACATAAATCCTGCTAAGTCAAGTCTCCTCCTTTCAGACCACTGCATAAGAAAGGGAAAAAATGATCAGGTGCTGAACAAATTCGCTATGGACACAAAACTGCACACAAGGGTATGACATCAATCACAAACCGGACTAAGGTCCATAACATCGCAATTATGATGGTGAATAAAATTAATTGTTTTAAATCAGTTAAGCTAAATACACCATAGAAATCAAAAACAGAAAGAAAATTGCATATTATGCTTTCTATATTTTTCCATAGAAAGAAAACAGTCTCTTCAAGAGTATTGACCCTCAAATCCAATGACTAGACACGTAATCATGAACTGAAGCTAACTGCACTGTGTCCTTCTACCCTAATGTTCAACATGCTGTTATATGGAAAATAACGGCAAATTGCAGAACAGTGAAGGGCCATATCCATAGGAAACAGTTGGTAAGATGTTGCTAGGTGAGGAATCCCCTTTAATGGTATTTATTTCCCAAAGAGGAAAAAAAGGAGCCAATCATAAGGATTTTAGTTGTTAGATCAGTACATAGTCAGATTTATAAAGTGCATTTATTATTGATGACTGCATAATAATAATACGCATAATATTATGTAGTGTTTATCAGTTTTTGCAAAACATTCTTGCTTTTTTATATTATAAATTGAAACTTAGGAACTGTTTTTGACCAACTTTGCAGGCTTTGGGTTTGGGAAAAATCAAGGCCATAAGCTAAATCGTTTTGGGAATAGACAGTCTATGTGACTATGCCACTATTTGGGGTATACAATCCACGGCTCAATGCATAATTTTTGTATTTTTAATTACCAATATTGTATAAGCAAGTCCTATGGACTAAGATTATAATTGCCTTTAATTTGGCAAGCTAACGACCTTTAAGGAAGGATTTCTCTCCTGGATATTGAGAAATTGAAAGTTTTGCTTTATTGATATTATTTCCTCATTTGTTAAGTTTGGTTAGTGTAAGGAGAATTTCTTGTAATCTTCCCCACTCTATCTTAATAAAATAATCATATATAAAACCTAAATTGTAACTTTGATTTGTAACCTTCATATGCATGACTGATGACTTGCTAGAGCTATTAGTGTTATTTTATACATTCACATACGTTCAAATATAATTTTATATTTTGTCTTCTCATCTACATATTTATCCTCCAGTTGTGATCTTGCATAGGCACTTGATTTTGACAACTTTATGGTGATTCAACTAAATAACACCAATTCAATCAATACCCTCACAACACTACCAGCATGCAACAACATATAACTTGAAATACATAACAAAGCAATCATTTATTGTTCTTTCAGGACTACCTACTCGCCACAAGCATCAACACGGTGGCGGCTGCAAAAGTCGTGAGTTAAAAGGCTAGTAAATGAATTTTTTGCTAAAAACAGAAGTCCTAAATGAAGACCAAAAGGCTTCTTGAATTCTCACCTTTAATAAATGCTCTTCATATTTAATATCGTCATGTTTTTAATTAAGTCCTATGTTTCTATTTAAATGCCACTAATGTCACCTTTGCTACATCACTTTTTTACATGGACACTATCCAAATACACTGACCCAACCAAGAATGTACGAAAAACCATAATAGATATAGGAGGGAATATTCAATGAAATAAACACATAACAGAATACAGACTAACCTCATTTGCTACCGGAGAACTCGTATCATCTTTGTCGTAAATAAAGGCAAGCAGAACGTGCTTGAATTCCTCATATGCTTCCTTAAATACAGAAATACAATCAGAACTTAGAACAAGTCGTTGAAGAACAAACTCCAAAGAACCAAGGATAAAACAATCATGATAGCGAAATTGAAGACTCCAATTACCGGGTAAGCATCGAGAGCACAAGGAGCAAGAGCCGTCCTCAGACACTCAATTGCAGCGTTGCGATCCTCCGTTGTCCCCTTCCGAAGAAGCTCAATAAATTTCTACCAAAATCAATCAAAATTACAAATCATACATCCACCAAAGAAGAAATTCAACGAAATCACAGAAGGAGAGATGATGGACCTGCTTGTGCAATCGGAAGAGGATCCTGTGATCATTGAGGATGGAGGGAGCGTGAAGGCGTAGGAGACCTACGGCGTCGTCGACGGCGCCGGATTCCAGATAGCGCCTGATCTGGAGGATGACGAGCCTTGACTGGTACGAGGAAGAAGAAGGCGACGGCGACGGCGAGGAGGACGGAGAGGGCGCCGACGTGGTGGCGGTGGTTGCAGCGGCTGAGGCGGTGGCGGTGGCGTCTTCGATTAGGTTCTCCAACTTGGCGAATTCGATGACCAAAGCGTCCAGAGCTTCCCAATTCACCGGCGTCGATTCCATTCTCTTCTCTTCTCTTCTCAGAAGTTTCTCGAATAAATTCAGAGGGAGTGAGTGATTGCAAAAAAATCTGAGTTATGTTGTGTGAAGTGAAGGGATTTTTATAATTTCATTTATTTAATTTAATTTTCCCCCTTTTTTTTTCTCTGTTTGCTTGTCTGTCTTATTTGTTTGTTGGGGCTAATGAGAATAGAGAAGGAGAGGGATTGATTCCAGTTTGGTTGTTGGGTTCCGCAATCCGAATGTAGGCAGAGCGAGCAACAAAGGCGGCGATGTGAGGTAATTATGGGATTGCGGTTTCTCGAATTACATACCTCTGTACGCCACGTGTCTCTCAAACTCTTCCTGTCCTGCTGCGGTAATTTCCAGTATTCAATCGAGTTAAACGACTTGTCCTTCAAGCTGGAATGACCAAGAGCTCATGGTATGGTGCTAATTAGTGTTCCCTGGTCAGTCTGTAGCCACTAGCCAGTAACCACACCACCCACCGGTTACAAGCTTAGGCTTTGTTTGGATAAATAAAGGAAATAAAATAGAAATAAAAAAGAGCAAATGATTTGAAAGGGTTATGGACCGCCCCGAGGCCCAATCCACTTGAATAAGGCCATATAAGAAATAAGGCTCACAGAGCTAGGAATTAAATTATATGTGGAAAGATATGATACAATCTCAATAAATCTTATGGAGATCTCAACCACCAAACACTATATAAGCAGGAGACAACAACCCCTCAAGGTACGTGTTCTCTAAACCCTACCCCCATATTTGACCTAGAACCCCATAATCCTAATTCTGGGTTTCTAGGGCTATTCTTACTTACATAAACCTCCTTCTTCGTCATAACTCTCGGTAACGCCAGAGAGCTTGACTCCTCAAAGGCACATCTTCTTACTTCGATCGTTGAGGTTCGGCACCCCATCCAAAGTTCTTTGGACAATCGTTAAGTAACTCGATCTTAACATTGACGCCGTCTGTGGGGACCCTCAAACTCGAAAGGTAAAAGTATAGTGTCAAGATTTTAAGCGGAAGATAGAGGAAAAAAGCCAAGCAGCTACACGACACATCGCATGGAGATAGCTAGGAAACAAGGTCCGCACAAATCATCTCAATGCTAGTGTTGTCCTCGGCGGGGAAGGAAGCCGCCACTTATGTCGTCGCCGGAGAAGAGGGAGACGAAGGTCAAAAGGAAAGAGACAGAACTATGATGATGCAGAGAAAGGGGGAGGAGCTCACTGCCGGCGTTACTCCTGCTCTGCCTAGCCACTACCACCACACCTGTTCATCTCTGTCGTTATTCTTTGTACCCTAACTCTATCATCTTCTTCATTCATTGATGCAATAAATTGTTTCTTTCTCCCTTATTCATTAAAATGAATTATTGAAGATGCCAAACTAGTTTGTATCTCGAATTTTATTTTATTTTTAGTCAGAACAATTATTCCAACATTTAGTTTTCATTATTTAATGAGTACCATAAAATGTTTTATGTATAGATTCCAATGATATACCATGAAGTTTTCCATCAATTTTGAAATTAAAGAATTAAAAGGTTGTATTTTACTCAAGGTTATGAAAATTGGATCGGATCGGCCGGTTGGTTGAATCGGTTGGACCGCGAACGGGCACTCTTCCCGATTCGGTTTGATGTGTGAAATTGGAAATTTGCAAACCGCCTAAGAACCGAAGAACCGGGCGGTTGGATCGGACCGAGACCCGGCCGGTTTTTAGAAATGTGCAAAAATGTCGTCGTTTGGCCTTTGGAGAACAAAAAAAAAAGGCCGAAAGGTCAAATTGAGAGAGTGAGAGACAGACACCCTCATTCTTCTCCAAGCGCAGCCAAGGAATGAGAAACCCTAGAGGCAAATTCTCTCAACCACAAAATCCCTAACAACCCCATTCCACCAGCCGTTGTTCGCTGTGGTGGACGACGTCGTCCTCGCCACGCCTCCTCGCCTCTCCTTCTCATTCTCGCCTCGGAGCCACCGCACAACCACCGTGTAAGGACCAAGCTTCTCGTCGAACTCCAACAGAGGTTAACCACCGCTACCACCGTTGTACGTTCGCCGTTACAGGTTTGTCTTCTTCCTTCCCTTTCTGCTGTGTAAGATTCTGATTTGTTGGGTTCCTTTTTAATTTTTTTTTCTGTTCATTGTTCTGCACTTCTGTTTGGTAAGTTCTAATTTAAATTTGTTGTTAATGTAAATTTGTGTTCTGTTTGGTAAGTTTTTTTTGGTTTAGCTAATATAAATTTGTTGCTCATGTTAGCTGTTGTTCAGTGTTGATATTTGTTAGCTCAATCAACTTGTTTTTATTACATATTGTCTGATTTTTTTTAGTAATGACTAATAGTACCAATCACGATGTTAATGCTGGGGAAAATCTGCCTCCTAGTGCTAATCCTCCTGCCTCCAATGACACGCCTAATGTTGCCACACCAAATCATCATAATTCAAATGAAAGTCAATCACAAGCTTCTTCTAATCTGAGGGGAAAAACAGATCCTGCTTGGAGATATGTTGCTTTAAATGTTGTGAATGGAAAGTCCCAATACCAATGCTTGTTTTGTCTACAAATTTTTGGAGGAAGGGGAATTCATAGGATGAAGAAACATTTAGCAAAGATTTGTTGGGATGTAAAAAATGTCCCAAAGTCCCTTATGATGTTGAAAAACATATGGAAGCCTTGGTGAAAGAAGCTCAAAAGGGAAAAAATAAAAGAAAAATAATCTTTGCTGAAGAGGGTGAGGATGAGGTTGAAGATGCAATTGATGAAATAATAGCGCAAGAAGAACAACAACGTGCTTCAAATCAGCAACCATCTAACAAGGAAGTGGTGGGAACGGATTCTAATAAGAAAGCAAAGATCATCCCTGCCATGTTTGCCCCTAGAACAACTCCAGGATCTCAACCAAGTATTAAAAGTGCTTTACAAACCAAAGAGGCGATCAATGAGGTTGATAAGCGGTTTGCTAGGTGGCTACTAGATTGTAAAATTCCCTTCAATGTAGTTATGTCGCCATTTTTTCAAGAGATGCTTGATGGTGTTGCTGGTATTGGGCTAGATTATAAGGGTCCCTCCTATGATAACTTAAGGGTCCACTTGCCAGCTGATCTTAAAAGAAAATGTCAGATGCTCGTGTAATTTTAACATGTCATGTTGTAATGTTATCTTATATGTTGTTGTTGATTTTTTAGCAAAGAAAAGGAAAAATGAAAGCAAAAAGTGCAATTTGATCCAATTGATCATGAAAGCATAAATACGGTAGACTTCTGGGTTATGGAAGATGTTATGGAGAGAAAAGAACCTGATCTTCCAAGTAATGTTGAAGAATTGCTATGTGAGTTTTGTTTATAGTTTATTTAATTATTTCTAACACTTTATTGGAATAAATTTAATTGCTCATATTGGTAACATGTCTACATTGGTCTTTGTTAGGTGATTTGGATATTGATCTTCAAGGTGGTGATGGTGGTACTACAAGCACATTTCATGCCACATCTTTGGATTACTCTTCTCAGGATGGTGGACTTTCAAATGATGCTCAAGATGATTCTAATGTGGCAAATCTGCAGCGTGTATTTGCATATTTTGATGATTGATGAAAAACTTTAATGCTGACTTTTGTTATTTAGATATTTCTTGTTATTTGGATGTTTTTTGTATGTTAACTTATGACTATGAGTTTGTATTTGGTATTTTGGTTGGATTATGACTACTCTGTTGATGTACTCTACCAAGATTCCTAAGTTTATGTCAGGATATTTGACTATTTTAGTATTTTTTGTGTGTTGAATTTTATTATTTTTATTATTTTATTATAAAAGGTTTTTCCGGTTGAACCCCGGTTGGACTGATTGGACCAGTGAACCAGTAGCTTGAGCGGTTCGATGTCCGGTCTGGTTTTCAGAACCTTGATTTTACTCCATTTTTTGAACAGGAGCAACTGTGGAGCCATTTGGGTCATTTGTCTCCAATCTCTTTACGCATCCATAATATAACTTTGACCTTGAACTGATAGTTAATGATTGAGAAATATAACCTCATCCTTTGTTTCTTTCCTTTCTTTCTTTTTTTTGTTTGGTACAATTCTTTTTTTTTTTTTTTTGGCTCCTTACTTCGTCGTGTCCTTAGTTTTTTTAAACAAAATTTTTTGTGTTACTAACACCCCATTCTACCAGAATGTATCCAAAGCTGAGACCCTAAAAAGATACCCAGTTTCATGCTTTTAGCCAAAAAGCCACGAGCCCAACAACAAACACTCTCACTCCTGATTAACTTAGCTAATCATTCTGTTATCAATACAAAAGCAAACCCGTTCACTGTAATCCATTGGTAATATGCGTTCTTCAACTTTGTGGGCCCAATTAACAAGCATATCATCAGTCACCAACTATCATCTACATGTGTAGATTGCAAGTTGCAATCTACACCATAGACCTCGCCAAATAAAAATCCTATCTCCTTTTAGTTGGAAACTCTATTCACTCTCACACTCTTATTCACTCTACTTTTTGGGTTTTGCTGGAGGAAGCACTAACAACGGTGATAACCTGTAACGACACCCGGCGACACCATCGCGCCGGAGGTGGTCCTCTTCCTCCACTCTTGGTTCGTCTTCCAACTTTTCCCATTCTCTTCAATAAGTGTTTTACCCTTTTTCTCTTTTATGTGTTTGTTCTTTGTTCGTCTTATTGTTGAACTACTTTTTAGTTTTACCCTCAAAATTTAAATTGTTTCGACTTCTTTTTTCCAATACTTCAAATTGATTCTTGATTATTCAAAGTGATGAACATTTCTAGTTTCTATGCCAACCAATGGTGATATAGTTAGAACATTAGGTAGTGGTGGGATTCTACATTTTATGATATTATTGGAGATCAAGAATGCATATCTAAGCTAAGCATGATTATACATCGATTTAAAGTTTGCGATATTGAGCTTATGCATAACATGTTTATGAGGTTGACAAGATTAGTTTTCTGTTCTTAAATAATGTGTAGAACCGTATATATAGATGTCTAGTTCTTTTGTGCTACAATTAAGAGGTTTTCCAACTAATATGATCTTTTAAATATTCTTCTTACATAACTGAATTGCGTATCGTTGGTGAACTATGAAATTGTTCAGTGACAACTGTTGAGTGAAAGAGATAAAGGGAAAGGAACATGAAACTTTTTCCAATTCCCTAAATTGATCAAACTTTACTACTAGAATTGGTGAACCGCAGACATCATCTCTCTGTTTGTCAAATCCACCTTCAATGGTGGATTTCTTACTAGCAACCAACTATCACAACTCATAAGTACATGAATTTATTCTCTACACATCCCCAATAAACAATATAACATTTGTCTTTCATTTTAGCTTTAATTTTTTGGGAATAAAGCTTGGGGCTTTCGTTATTCTCATTTGATGATTAATATTGAACCGAAACCTAGAGTATTAGGGAGCAATTTTTTTGTAACTAGCCATCTTGCTATGAAGTAGATAAGCATAATTCCCATCATGAAAATAACATCTTTTCCTAAACCATTCATTAATAAATAACAACATAATGACATCAAATTTTATAAACAACAAATTAAATTCATCTCAATAGCAGCACATAAGATCACAACAAATAAATAATATATCTCAATGTTCCATACAACAATAGATATAGTGAAAAAATGAGTACATATTAGTACAACTACTCTGAAAATAAATTATTAATTATGATGAAACTGAAACAATGTAAATAAAGTACAAACAAAGTGATATTCATGAGTTACGCCTACTTGTCCATTCATCAAACATCTCAATCGCCAAATTCTCTCTCCACTGTGTCCATTCCATGCTACTTTCTATAGCTTCAATGACATCTTGACCAATAGGATGATCTTCTTCATGCTCTAAATTAGCTATAGAGGCTTCCTCTAGATCAATTTTCATATTCGTACGAATGAAATTTTGAAGAAAATAACATACAATGATTATCATGGATTGTGTTTTAATTGGATAAAATGAAGGGCTCCTTAAAATTGCCCATCTTTTTTTAACTAACCCAAAACACTGCTCTATCACATTTCTAGCTGAAGAGTGTCTCTTATTAAACAGTTCTTGATCATTCCATGGTGCACGTGGACCTTAAGCCCATTCATGTATCCTAAACCAAACATGTTACAAAAAATATTGTCTCATGTCTATGTAGTACATCCAAACACAGCCTTAAAGCTAACCTGGAAACCCTTTTCTTATAACGAAGGTTCTGAAAATCGGATCGAATTGGCCGATTGAACCGACGGACCGCGAACCGGCGACCTTTGTGGCTTGGTCCAGCATCAAAAACCGAAAATCAGTAAACCGCTGAAGAATTGGAGACCGGCCGGGACCGGTCGGTTGGACCGGACCGAGACCTGGCCGGTTTTTGGAGAAAAGCTACACGACGTCGTTTTCTGGAGGGTTAAAAAAAAAAAAATTCGAAAATGGGGGCCTCGAGCCCATACAGGCATACAACCCACTCACTCATCTCTCCCAAATCTCAAACCCTAGCCTCAACTTCTCAATTTTCAAACCCAGTGAACCAGAGGACCTACTGAACCTAGCCGTCGCCGTCCCACCGCCCTGACCTCCAACGCCTCTTCTCGTCCGTCGTTTTCGCTGGCTCGTCACGTCGCCTTCGCACGTTCGTCGCGTCGCCTTCGCTTGTTCGTCGTTCGTCAGGTCGCCTTCGCCGGTTCCTCGCGTCGCCGTCGCCCATTCGTTACGTCCGTATTTAAGCCCTTTGGTCTTCGCTCCGCCGCGCCGCGCCTCGCATTGGCCTGCAGGTAAGTACTCTCTGTTTCTTCAATGTTCAATTTTTTTTTAAAAAAATAGCTTGAATGATTTATTATTTTTGTTAGTAAATCAATATGTTCACTTTTTAGCATGATTTAGTACATTGATTATTGCTTGTATTGTATTATGCTGTTGCTATTTGGGAATTGTTGTGTTGTATGTGGGAGTTAATGTGGTGTAGAGAATGGGAAGAAAGAAGAGCAATTAGAATGAACTACAGATATCCACTGATGGGTACCAAGCTTTCTGCATATGTCTGGCTTCCATTGATGCAAAACTTTGCTGCACATTGTAGTAGCAGGACTCAAACATGTATTTGCAGCTATATATTGCTTGCCTAGTTGCCCATCTCCTCTTCTTGATTAATTGACTTAGTATGAAAGGTGTAAAATCAAAAGGACAAAGCTTACTAGTTTTCCCATTGGGATCTTTATCTACTTGAACATTGTTTAATGCTTAGTCATTTTTGTGTACAGCTCATCTATCTTGTTCCTTAATGGGGTTTCAAGTTTCAACTTAAAAAAAATAAAGGAGCAACTAGAATGACAGGGGTTAACGTAATGATGATTACATTGAAATGGTTCTGACCAGAGGGGTAGTGGAGAGTATGCAAAGAATGGCATTGTAATATGGATGCTTCTAGGAATGCAAACCAGCGATAAGCTTATAATTTGGCAACTTGAATTTATGATTTATATAGCTTGATTTATGTTTTCTGCATGTTTCTTTCTTGTGTTTGATTCTATTGTTTGCTGAACTGGTTTTGCTGAGCTTGAATTTAAATTATATAGAAAAAAAACGTGTGCTAATTTTTATTTTTATATTATTTTATTATAAAACGGTTTTTCGGTTGAACCTCGATTGGACCGATTGGACCAGTAAAACCGTGAACCAGTGACAAAAGCAGTTCGATGTCCGGCCCGGTTTTCAGAACCTTGGTTATAACCAGTAATAAAAATCACCAACCCACTCAGTGACTGGACTAGAAACAATATCAGAGGCGACAGAGAAGGGACCGTGCACCGCTGCCGGAAGAGGAGAAAGGTAATGAAGGCTCAAAGAGCCTGACATCATTGTTGGGAAGAGTAGCCATCGCAAATGGAGCTGCATTTCTAGAAAGAAAGAATTATTGGATATAATGAGAAGGGATAAACATGCTTAGAATTATATACACACACACACACACACAAGCTGGTCCACATATGTTGATATGGCACAAAATGATGGGGAAGAGAAAGACCTTTTATTTTCTGTTCTTTTAGAGCAACTTATAAATTCTCCCTTTTACAGTTTTTTACAACAGATGTATGTAACTTGTTTGATTTGTTTACGTTTCTGCTTCTTTTTCCCCTTTTTCAGGGAAAACCAAAATGGGCTCTGTGGCTACACCTCTTCTGATTAATCAGTTTATTCTATTTCCTGCTGCTGCTACCAAAACCGTCTGGAACTCCAAATTGGGTGGGAGTTTCAATAAAATGTGTAGAAGTACAGGAAACGGAATACTCAGTTTCTCCTTTGCTGGTGGCAACCACATAGTTGGGGGTAACTTTGCAATCAAATCAAGTAAAGGAGTATCAAATTTGAAAACTGGGCAACAA
>JASCZI010151237.1:47311-67455 GCA_036250425.1 Stylosanthes scabra
TGAGAACCTGGGATTTGAAAGCGATTGGGAGGAGGAAGAAATAAAGACTTCAGCTACTACTGTTGTAAATATAACCTCAAGTGACACATCCGAGGATCATGTTAAGAGAGGTAATCATTTTTTTTTTATAATTAAGTCCTTGCATAATGTTGAAGGCTTGGCTCAGCGGTAAGCTCACTTACCGTGGAGTTTGAGGTCGTGGGTTCGAACAGCCTCTCTACGAAAGTAGGGGTAAGGCTGCTAGTATATTCCCTTCCCCAGCACCCCACCAAGTGGGACTTGAACTGGGTTGGCCCTTTTTATAATGTTGAAGGCCTACAGTTCTCCACGAAGTTGAAAAATATGTTTGATTCTAGCCTTTGTTCATAACTTAAAGGGTCAATCCGTCAATGTTGTTGTGGTTTATCTCCTTTTATATATATATATATATATATATCTTTATACAAATTTTTGTTAGAAGAGCTTTAAGCATAAATGTAGCTGACCCCACCTAGTGGAACAAAGCTTTGTTATACACTATTTTTTTTTTCAAGTAAAAAAAAAGGGACAAAAAACAACATTTTTTTTTTCTCTCTCTGTAGCTCATTTTTATGCATGTATTAATGAGTTTTATATATTATGTGATCAAGTTGGTTTCAAACATTGCTTTACATATTTTACCCCTCTTTAGTGCATCTACTTGTTTCTTTTAACATGGAAAATGTCCAAGTTGTGCCTACAAGTAGATATTCTCATGATTGCAGAGGTTGAACAGCTTTTGGACCCAGAAGAAAGAGCAAAATTGCAACAGAATGTAACTCCTAACTTGGAAAAAATATCAACTGTAAGTCTGTAACTTTGCGTCCTTCTATCCTACTGTGCTCTTTATTATATACCCCGAAATTCATCTTATCATAATGACCTAATTTCAGGAAAAATGGAGCCCTCTGCACACTCTTGCTCTGTCAATGCAGATGAGTTGCATGGATAAGCTTCTTGAAAATGGTTTTGATATTGATTTCATTAATAAGGTGGGTTTTCTATATATTTGTATTAATATGTCCATATTTGTGAGCATTCCCCTAAACAGGTAGTTTGATCAAACAGGACGGTCTCACTGCACTTCATAAGGCAATTATAGGTAAAAAAGAAGCGGTGATAAGCCATCTTTTAAGGAAAGGTGCAAGTCCTCATGTGAAGGATAAGGTTAGGAAAAAGGTTTCTTAATGTAGCTGTCATCACATGCAAACTCCATTCTGAAGTGTGCTTTGGTGTTATATGTTATGCTAGGATGGAGCCACTCCACTTCATTATGCGGTTCAAGTTGGTGCAAAGCAAACTGTGAAGTTATTGATCAAGTATAATGTTGATGTCAATGTTGCAGATCATGTAAGGTTTTGTTGTTCCCAATCTTGTTTTTTTCATAAGGACATTTCTCAGTTATACTAATTTATAAAATAATTACGATCCTAACATTTCAGGAAGGTTGGACTCCATTGCACATTGCTGTTCAAGGTAGAAACAGAGATATAGTGAAAATTTTATTAGTCAATGGTGCAGATAAAACAAGGAAAACTAAGGTAATTTTGTTGTTCAAGACTTCCTGACTGAATTGGCTTGATTCCTAATATACTCAGAAATATTCAGTTGGTTTTCAATGATTTTTCAATATCAGTTTGATCCCTTCTTTTTGGGGACAGAAGAAAATAAGAATATATAACAGGATTGGAGAGGAGATTCTCCTCACAAGAACTAACACAAACAAAAGAAGCAACTTAAGATGAAGTGTAGCTTTCCAATTTCTCATCAAAATGGGCTTCACACCAAATAGAGGATAGCTGAGATCTTTAATCCTCCCTTCTTCTAAGTCTTATGATATTCTTCTTTTATCCAAAAATCAGAGGTCAATGCGAAATGTTTAATCCTATCCACATAACAACCTTCTTTGAAAAGCTATTGTTGAATGTGCAAAAATTTTGCTCTAACCAAATACTCCAAATAGTAGCGCATATATGACACATTGCCACAAAAATTTGGCCTCTTTTCTTGTCCAGCAAAACCAGTAAAACTAATCAATAAGAACTATTCTGCTTCAAAGGTTTTAGGTAATAGACTTGTGTAGCCTTAGAACCTGAAAATTGTTTATTAAGCCTTCAATTTGGTCCCTCATTGACGACAAGTTAGCCCCTTAATGTGTCTTTTGGACATTAATTTGGTCCTAGACTTGGTGCATATTTTTGCATTGTCTGATATTTGGAGAATCTAGATGTCCAGTTTGAGTTTCACATGTAAAACTACGTATTAAGTTCATCATTGAAAATTTCCACTATATTTTTAGTTCATATTAACTACATATTATGTTTATTAAGCTTTAGTATGCTGTATACTTACACCACTCAATAACTTTCTATGAACAGTAAGCTTTATTCAATTCCAAACTATATTTGGAATTTCTTTAATACTAACAACTGTGATGAAAGCATATATGAAACTTTAACCTTTTATTTTATTTTATTTTTTATATTCATTGCTTATGCTTCAGGATGGAAAAACAGCACTGGATCTATGCTTATGTTATGGAAAAGATTTCAAATCTTATGAGATTGCTCAAGTAGTGAAGTTAGTTCCAGCTGACAGTGCTCTATGATGCGTGAGATACAATCACTCTAGAATGCGATTGAAGATTGAGTAGCAGCATATCTTCTCTTAATAACACTTAAATATCTTAGCATTCCACCATATTTGGAGCTCCTAGATCTGTCGGGCTTGTTTATGAGAGTTTCCCTAAATTGATGATTTTTGGAAAATATTTGGAGCATAACTCTAGTTGAGAAAATGGTGTAACTGCGATGCTGTTACCCGAAACCACTCAGATTCTGCAGAGGATAGACCTCAGAGATTGAAGTGCAGATCCAGAGTGCGGAGCCAAAATTACTGAATTATTTAAGATGAGCTGTTCAAGTTCAACCACTTTGATCTTTCTACTGGATAATTGTTTCAGGTAATACTGGGTGGGTCAATCTTTTATGATGAATTGTAGGAAGTAAAGGTTAAGTTCCTCGTTCATGTAAGTGTATATTGCCTTATTGGTAGATTGATTATAAACTTAAAATGAAACATTGATATGTAATTAATGATTTAATTGATTTGTTACAATGTTTTATTTGATAAGATTTCTCTTAAGCTTTTTTTAATGTAAATAATGGATTGGTCTAATGCTTGGCTATATAAATATCTTTTTGAAGTAAGAAAATATTTCATTCATAGACTTGCCAGCAGCGGCACTTACAGAGCATAAAAAACATCAGATTCATGTCTAAAAAAGAAAATAAATATCCTCTATGTTGAATTAAAAATTGAGAGGTGACACAACATTTGATTACAGAGAATCTTAACAGACAGGAATAGAAATTAACTAAGATTTCTTTTGCTCCTAAAGCTACACAGAAGTGATGCAACATAAAAGGATTAATCTTCTTCTTCGCATAGATTTGCATATTCTTCAAATCTGAAAGCATGTTCATGAACGAAATTAAATTTCCTCCTAAGTGTCTTCCTCCTAGATCTGAAAAGTGTTGACCCAAATCTGCCATAAAGGGACTCAAAAACACCACAAAAGGGGAGAAAATACCATTAAAGGGTTATTATAGCAGCTGAAGCTTGGAAGCATCCAAACCAGCAGAGGAAAGAAAGTTTAAGTAGAGAGATTAAAGAGATAAAAGGAAAAGAGAAGGGCTTGAGAAGCATGGAAGGGAAGAAATGGAAAGAAAAATGGCAGTTAAGTGAGGGAGGGAGGAGAAAAGATAAGGGAAGAAGGAGAGAGGTTTAGAGAAAAAAAAAGGAAAGAAGAAGAAAGGGAAAGTGGGACGGAGACCAAGCGTATGAAAGGGGGGGCCACCGCCGCTGTGTGCTAGGTGAGGCGGCGGTAGCCCCTGCTTTGATGTTCTTCAACAGGAGAGAGTTGAGAGAGTAGAGAGAGAAAACCTAACTCATTGTAGTTGAGAAATATAATGAGATCAATGTTTAGGTTTCTAAGGATTTGTACTTATGATCAATTGAAACTATGTAATGCCATCACTTGATCCCTCGATTAAAAAGTGGAAGATCTCACGTTTTTGATGTTCTTATGTAACACAATTTGTGATATAAGGCATTTCATTTTATTGTATTTCTACATATAAGATATTTCATATATGTTAACTTTAAGTAGGGTTGGCAATGGATATGGTAGCGTAGGTTTAGTCCCAACCTTAACCCTACCAGCGGATTGATATTTCATTTATAAGTCATCCCTACCTTATCCGCGGGTTGAGAATTTTCCAATCCTAACCCTACCTGCACACAACCCGCGGGTACCCAACCCTACCTGTGGGTTGCGACTAATGAGAGGTTTAATTTGGAAATTATGATTTGTAAAATTTCATATTATAAATGTAAGTAAATGGAAGAAGCTTTTACAAAATTACATATTCAAGGTATAAAAACTAAAAATTGAAGTGATAGTTGAGTGGTTAAGACCCTTTTATATAACTAAGAGATCATTTGTTCTATCCCCAACATTAACATTTTTTAAAAAATTTTGTATTATATATGGGGTGCGGATTGGACGGGTAGGGTTGAGCCTAAACCCTAACCCTACCCCACCCGTAAGCCAACCCGCTCCACACTCAACCCGCTTCGCTGCGGGTAGGGTTGGCAACCCGATCCGAGCGGATTGGATAGGGTTGGATACCCACGGATAGAGTTAGTATTGCCATCCCTAACTTTAAGATTAACGATAAGATTATTGAATCAATAGTTTTCATTTAGTCAAACAAAAAAAAATCAATAGTTTTCATTAAAAATAGAATATGCTTTTTATATTATTTCCTTCATTTCATTTTAATTGCCAAATTTGAGTCTAGCATACTAATTAAGGTAATAATTGATTTGCATTAAAAGTCTAAAAAATAATATTAAAATTACAACAATACCATTATTATTAATTGGCTAAGGTGAATGTGCATTAAAGATTATTTGATAGGTTATTGGAATTGTCAAAGGGTATAATAGAAAAATTTGAATTAAATACACATTGAAATCATAAAATTGAGAAATAATTTGAAACAAGAAAAAATGTGAAATTGGGCAATTAAAATGAAATGGAGGGAGTATTATTTTACAAGTTTTCTCACAAAAAAAGGAATTGTAAGATTGCCTGAGCATCAAACTCAACGTTCCTATAGTAAAGGCATCCTGTAGTGGTATCCAGAAGAGGTCCTAGAATCTCTCATTTGATGTTTGCTGATGACTTGCTGCTGTTTTGTAAGGCCACAAAGACTCAAGTTTAGCATGTCATGTCCTCTCTTGATCTTTTTTGCAAGGCTTCTGGTATGAAGGTGAATTTGGAGAAATCAAAGGCCTTATGTTCTAAGATTGTCACAAACAGAAGAAGATATATCAGAACCTGGGTAAACACTTGGGGATCAATTTAGATCATGCTAGATCTTCAAGACTTGCCTGCCAGGATGTTCTTCTTCGCATTAAGAACCGATTATCTGATTGGAAGGGTAGACTGTTAAATAAGGTTGGCCGTCTTTGTCTTATTAAATCAGTTGCATCTTCTTTTCTTATCTATCAAATGCAGGTAACGAATTTCCCTTCATCTGTTTGTCATAAGATTGATTCCATGATGCGTTATTTTCTTTGGAAAGGGAAACTTGATGAGCGGGCCTTGAATCTTGTCCGTTGGAGTACGGTTGTTACTCCTAAGCGTTTTGGGGGCCTTGGTGTTAAAGATGCAGATTGTATGAATTACGTTCTTGTTGGCAAGCTTCTTTGGCAATTTAATCATAATCATGATAAATTATGGGTTCAGATGATGTTGAGTAAATATTACCTCATGGTAGGGTTTCATCACTTACTCCTTCTCCCCAGTCTTCTGGAATTTGGTGTAGCATCATGAAGGCTTTTAACAGGCTTCAAGATGGTTTCTCTTGGTACACAGGCAATACTTCCCAATCTTTCTGGTTCTCTTCTTGGCTGCCTTTCGGTACTTTGGCGGAGGAGTTCCCTTTTGTCCATATATCTGACACGGATTTGTGTCTTGCTGATGTTTGGAGGGATGGTCATTGGATTCTTGAGGCTTTACACACTAAAATTCCTGATAATTTGAAGGTGTTGATTCTTTCTATTGATTTGAGTACTCAGGCTAGCTATAGGGCGGGTTGGTTTTGGAAATCTAGCTCTTCCAAACTTTATTCTGTCAAAGAGGGTTATGAATGGTTAGCGTATCGTAAGCATCATAATGGTTGTGCTTCTTTCATAATGGTGTTCCTACGGAGGCTTTTCGATTTATGCATGATCTTGCTGCTTCTAGCATTTGTCCCCGCTGTCACCAATCTGTTGAGGATATTTTTCACTGTTTTTTCTTTTGTCCCAAAGCTTTGCAGGTTTGGCAACATCTTGGTCTTGCTAATACTCCCATTTGTAATTACTCTGATTTCTTGGGCTGGCTCCATGATTACTCTGCTTCTGGTGAGATGCTCTTGTTTGTGGCTATTTGGTGGATTTGGTGTGATAGAAACAATGATATCTTCAATCCTTCTGATCCTTGGAGTATAAAGAAGGTCCTTGCACTGTGTCGATCAAGCCTTAGAGACTATTCCTTCTTCTTTAAAGCTCAACAAGGTACTCTTGATCCTCATCTTAGTTTGAGTTGGCAACCTCCCCCCTCTGGTTTTGTCAAAATTAATTGCGATTGTAGTCTTATAGCTCATGGTCATTTTGATGGGTTTGGGTGCATTCTTAGAGATGATTGTGATAATTGGCTTGGGGTTTGTTCAGAGGGTTTGCCTGAGGTCAGTATTATTCGTTGTGAACTCTTTGCCATTTGGAAGGGTCTTACTCTTGCTTGGGATAAGGGTTTTCGGAATGTTATTTGTGAGACTGACAGTTTGAATGCTTTTAGTTTGGTTGCTTACGGCATGGATTCCGTTGTGGAGCATCGGAACTTAATCTCAACGATTAAGGATGTTGAGCTTTGGCCTTGGTCAATGTGGATTAACCTGATTCAGCATTCAGCAAACAATGCTGCAGATTTGTTGACAAAGGAAGCCGTCTGTTCTCAACTAGCCTATACAGAGTGGAGCTCTCCTTCAGTCGATCTTAGTATTGTTTTATCCCAAGATTGCATCTTGTAGTTTGCTTTTGTTGTTTTTCTAGTTACCAAAAAAAAAAAAGGCATCCTACTAACATCAAGGCACACTTTTTGGACTTTTTATTTATTTTCCTTTTAAAATAAGATTCAACAGGGATTAGCATAGCTGAAATTAAATTTAAAGCTTATATATATTGCAATAATTTGCTACGAATTTTCACCAATAAGCTTTAATAATGAAGGAAAAGAAGGTATACATAGTATCCAAGGAAAAATGAAAATTACTGGGATAGAGATCTTTTCTAATCTTCAGAATAGATCCTCTGAATTACAATAGAATGCAAGAAATAGATAAAACGGCCATTTTCTTTCCAGTTATTGTAATTGTACCATTTTCATATGTAGGTAACTAGGCATCAATTTGAAATGGCAACTAATAGCATGAAGATCAAAAAATCATTATCATATGAAGATTTAGCCTTTAAGACTACGCTTTTAATGAAAATAGTAACACTTTTAAAATAGTAACGCTTTTATATATACTAAAATCTAACCATTCAATTTACAATCCAATGATTAAAATGAAAAATCTTCATATGATGACACTCTTCAAATCATCATTGTAGTATCCACCATTTGAAATAATTGCTTTAAGTCATCTTGTAAGGACTCAACTGCTGAGAAGTCAGTAATTCATTACCAAATTCTAGTCGAGTAGAATGCATTCAATTACTAATTATCAAGGAATAAGATCTGAGATACAGCAACAAAAGAGAAAAAAATGTCATATTCTTGTGAAGTTTTTGTTACCTTCTCATAGCATGGATATGATATTTTATCAAATAGTTTGGAGGCATAAATCAAATTGAAAACTTAATAGTATAAAGGTATAGCCTGTGATGAAAAATAGACAAAGAAATCATGACTATGAACTCATTTAGAGGCAGTTACATTTGAAGAGCAAACCAATAGGATGATAGAAAAAACTAACATGAACAAAAAAATATCCAAAAATAAGATAATGAGAAACTCACTAAGCATTTTCAAACTTGGGAGCCAAAAGAGAAAATCCAAATCAGTGGTAGTGATTATGTTGAGAAAGAAATGAGCATATGATGTGAATATACAGGCAATGCAATTGAATAGCAATTTCATATATCAGCATGAATGAAATTCAAATTAATTGACACACTGGCATTCAATTGGTTTAGTAATGAGCATCACAATAACGAATTGATAGCACTAATAACTAATAATAACGACTAAATTTGAAACATAGAGTGCTCTCTAACTGCATTTGACAAAGTAAGAAAGCTGAAAGCAAATGTCATCATGAGTGAACTACATTTCACCTTCCCTTTGATTGAGCAGCTGCTGCACACCAAGCCAGAAGTAAGGAATTCAGCTCCACCATATATTGAACAAAACCTACTCACAAACCATGATAAAGCAGCTACGTTACCTTAACACCGGCCACTGTGAGCCCCATCTCTTCCATTCATTTTTGAAGTCGAGTGAAGCTCTGATAAAGCACAATCCAGGAACGCCACTTGGAAGGCAAACAGATTGGTACATAAGTCAATCAGGGGTCCAGCAACATGAGACCTAAGACATGTTATGAAGACTAGACTAGATAATATTTGGATCACATTTTGGTGCAGACATCCAAGCTATAGATTATAAAGAGAAATATTCTGAAGTGAAAATAAATAATTGAAAAAAAAAGTTGGATGTATACAAGAAAATGGGATTCAAATAGCATTGTTAAATGCACAAATAAATTAAGGTCTGTGTGTTTACAAGCAGAAGTAAAGCTTTACTGGTCATAGGCTAAACTTCTCTATGATAATAAAAGAAATTAAGAAGATACAATTTATTTAAATTTAAGTCCATATGTTCCAAGCAGCAGCTGGCGACTTCTATAAATTAAAAGGGGTATTATACAGGTATTCTAAAATTTCTACTACAAGAATGACACATACAAAAGGCATGACATATCAACAGCATTCTTTGGCCAGAATAATGATTTGATTAATTTAAACCCAATTCGGATACCATCAATCAAATTGTCTTGTCCTCCACAATGTTCTAGATCCTGCACAGTGCTGCCGAAAAATTGATTGATTTGATTGAGTTGTATTCATCACTAACTTCGAGTACCAACTAAACTATGTCCTGATGGCTTCAACGATCCTCGGCATTCCATCATCCTCCTTATTCTTGCAGCATCATCCCATCTTCCAGCTTTTGAATATATATTAGACAATGTCACATAATGGCCAGCTTCTTGAGGCTCCAAATCAATCAATTTTTCGGCAGCCAGTTTGCCAACACTAACATTTTGGTGCTCTTGGCATGCTGCAAGTAAAGCTCCCCAAACATGTTTATCTGGTTCCAATGGCATCTTACTAATGAAATGAAAAGCATCTTCGAGCCTGCCAGAGCGAGCTAGCATGTCGACAACACAAGAGAAGTGCTCTTTTGCAGGGTTTAAGCCGAATTCTTCTGTCATTCTGTAGAAGAGCTCAATCCCTTCGTTCACAAGTCCTGAATGACTACAAGCCGAGAGGGCAGATGAAAATGTTACCAAATCAGGGCTAATGCCTTCATTCCACATTTCTTGCAAAAGCTTTAAAACAGTTTGGCCAAGGCCATGCATTCCAAATCCGCTGATAATTGTGTTCCATGAAACCAAGTCCCTCACAGCCATGGTGGAAAACACAGAATACGCGTATGCAATGCATCCACATTTCGAGTACATACAAATTAGTGCATTACAAACAGGAATTACCCAATTGTAACAGTGTCTTGAGACATATGCATGCATCTCTTTTCCATGTCTCAAGTCACATACAGGCAATAGAGTAGATATAGTTGTCTGATCAACTTTTACATCACTTGTTTGCATTTCCTTGAAACATTGAACTGCCTCGTTTGCTAACCCCATATCAATGAACCCATAAATCATGGCATTCCAAGTAACGACATCAGATTTGTCCATTCTATAAAATACATTTTCAGCATCATTTAGCCTCCCACAATTGGCATACAAAGTCAACAACGCAGCACCGGAAGACTTGTAAAACGCATCCCCAGACATGACTTTGATACCATAACAGTGCACTTCCTTCCCACTAGTCAAGGCCCCCAACAACCTGCATGATACAAGGATACCAGAAAGAGAACCCACATCAGGCAAAACCATCCCAAAATTAAGCATATCCCTAAAAGTTCCCAAAGCAAGATCATGTCTCCTAACACCAGAATAACCCGAAATTAATGTTGTCCATGAAATAACATTAGGATCCTTAATTTGATGGAAGACCCTTGAGGCCTCATTGCAAAGCCCCATCCTACAATAAGCATCCATGATAGTGTTCCATGTCACAACATCCGGTTCGCAATCCCCGCTTGCTCTCATCAACCCCAACAGACGCACAGCCTCTCTGAAAAACCCATTACATACATACCCGGACATCATTGAATTCCATGAGAAAACATCTCTCTTAGACATTTCATTGAACACCTTTTGAGCACTATGAATATCCGCACACTTGGAGTACATATCCAGAACGGCATTGCTAACTTGCAAGTTGGACTCCAACCCAAAAACGATGATATCCTTATGCACCGCAACACCAATTTCCAACCACCGAGATTTAGCGCATGCCTTTAAAACCTTGGGAAACACGTAACCATCTGGGACAACACCCATTACCCTCAAATCAACGTAGGTTCTTATGCATTGATGCATTAGCCCATGTCTGGAGTAGAACCACAATATGGGGGTGAAGGCGAACACATTAGGTTGGTGCAGGTGGTGGAGCAAGAACAATGCAGAAGTTATGTCATCACAATCAACATAATGCTGGATTAGTTTTGTCACAAAGAGAGGGTTGCGGTGCGTGCCGTTGATGATCATTTGCTGGTGAATCTGTTTCGCTTTGATGAGGGATTTGGGATATGAGCATGCTTGTAACGTGATTGAGGTTTGTGCTGGTGGAGATGGTAAGAACGAGAATGCTCTTTTTGGGCGTAGTGGCCATGCCCTCATTAATATGGGGCGTTGCTGTCAAAATAGGTTCTAAATTCTCATTGGAATCTTCTTGTTCTCTTCGAAGCATGCCTGAGGTCTAACGCAAACACATCAGGAGTGAACCCTTGGCCAGTTTCATTGGCTGACATGTACCCACCCTAGCACCCCTTTTGTCTTCCAAATGGCTTCACTTCGTAGTTTCCTTCTTATGCGTTCTCCTCTGAAACACAAGGGAAAGAGTGGTGTTATGATTGCTTGGCCAAAAGGAATATGATCACATCATCAATTAAGAGTGTTTAGTTTTTGTTGTTTTCCCCAGGAGCTATATGCATGTCAATATGTTGCCATTCATTTCATTTTTGCCCGAGTGGTTTAGATGTTCTTGCATGTTATGCAGTGTTAGCCAATGGATGTAAATTTCCCTTCTTTTACCAATTTATCTAATGAGAACTCATTTTTTTTAATTGATTCTTATCTCACAGTATAATGATGGTTTTTATGTTCTCAATATTAGTCATAATCAATATCTAGCATGCCCATTCTTCCCATCGGTTTCTCAATGCAGAAGACTAATGAAGGTTAATCATGATTTTATGGCTATGCATTTTTTACTAGAGTGCTGCACTGCTGCTGCTGTGAGGTTGCCTTTCTTAAAAGAATATGAAAAATCTTAAAATAATCATGGCTATTAGCAGTGCAGAAAATTGAATAAAAAAAATCAATACAAATTCTTTGTGCAACATACCTTGGTTGAGAAGGAAAAACGGTTGCATACTATTTGACTAGGCTAGATCCATTCCATTCTTGTCTTTACATACAAACCTTAGTTTGACATTTATTGATTCTATCCTTTCAATATGGTCCCAACCATGGGTAATTTAGTGTTGTTGGTGCTAGCAAGCTTGGATTGAACTTCAAGGTCTCTGTTGACCATGTTGGAGAAGTTCGGAGAGAACTACTTTCGAAAATTCTACAAAGTTTATACTTGATGATTACGCTTAACTTTAAATGTTCTATTAATGCACCCTGTTTGGAGACTTTGTTGATTAGATCATGTCATATTTTAGAGAAATCAGTACCGAAACTCCTTTATCTTAGTTCTGTAGTTGTTCAAACTAAAGAGATATAATGGTTAGATTCCTTCTCTTTGACATTTTGTATTAGATAACCAACCATATCTAATCAGAATTTGGGAGATGGAATGCTTGGGGGTGGGGGAGGGTGAAATGTCTTTATATGAGATTATGTTATTCTTATCATGATTTTTCAAGTTTTAGTTATAATTAGAAATACATGTTGTTTGCATTCTTTGAACAAAAAAATCATAATACAACAGATATATATCATATAGAAATTCTACTCAAATATAAGCATCATAAGTTAACAATTTCACCACAAAGCACATAATAAATCAAAATAGAAGTTCTCTAGTGCTATAGTGCATGCAAATCCTTCACAATTATCCAATAAAATTTATACTTAAGCATTGTATGTTCTAATTCTAATATAACAATTAACACACAAATATACAATGAAAGCACGATTCTTTAACCAAGATTCTCAGAAATCCCAATTCTTAAAATCTGTCTAGCACTCCAAGAAACTCAGAATCATTTAACAGCCACAATCCTAACTTATTAACAGAGTAAGTAACTGCAAAAATAAAATAACAGAGTATCAATGATCAAATTCATAACACTAACAGAGTAACAAACTAACACCCATAACAATTAACAAATGCTATTTCCAATTTTGAAAGAGATGAGATGGAGAGTAAAGATATACCTGAACCCTGAAGAGAGAGAGGAAGGAGCAGAAGCAAAGGCAGGCGGGGGAGCAGAAGCAGAGGCGGGAAGCACTGCAGACGAGTAATGGAGCAGATACGGGGCGAGCAGAATCAAAGGAGATAAGTTGAACGACAGAGTAGAGACAGAGGCGAACTGTGGAGCACCACCAACGGCGACGGAGCAGACGGCAAACGATGAGGGAAAACCGGAAAAGAGTAAAAGCAGCAGCCACGGTTGGGTGTTGGGCTCTAAGGTTGAGCCATTTAGGGTTTATTAAGAGTGTGAAGTGCTTTTAGGCCCTGAAGGAAAGAAAAAAAGTCCGAAGCAACATTGAATTGGACCTCAAACTCTACTATGGGAGCCGAGACCAAAAAAAGAAACAAAACTCTCATATGGGAGTGAATACCGACGGCTTATTACAAAAAAAAAAAAATTCTACTTTGAGTAGTTTTTGCTTTTCTTAAAAAAAAAAAAACATAATTACAATTCAAACGAAGCCAAACGAAACTTACAAATACAGAAATCAACATTTTTACATTGAAAAGAGGAAAATAAATATCCTAATTGTTGAACTATGAACTTACAAATACAGAAATCAACAATTTTACATTGAAAACAGAAAAATAAATATCATAATTGTTGAACTATAATATGAGAAGAGACGCAACCTTCCATTAGAAACATGGATACATATGAGTCCCTCTTGTTTCTTGATGAACACATACGTGCTGCAACACATTATGATATACTGTCTTCTCCACATAAAAATGAAAAATTTTCGGATCTGAAACTCTGAATAATAGCATGTCTCCATATTGTTTTCCTGCTAGATCTAGATAGATCTGAAACATCATCCTCATAACAAAAGCGGCCACAGAGGGATCAAATGTACTATCAAAATGGATGACAAATAACACAAGGAGTTGTTTTGGAATCCAATCTAAACCATGTCCCTAAAGGAAATAAAAACAAAGAAAGAAAAAAAAAAAACAAACACAACGTGGGAAAAGAGAGAAGATAACAAAAACTAGATTAGGAGAGATAGAAGGTGACAGAAGAAAAAGAAAGAAAAGAGAGAGAAAGGGAGGAAAGAAAGAAAGAGGAGAAGAGAAGCTGAAAGAAGAAAATGTTGAGGCTTGAGGGTGCATGAAGGAGGGGAGGGCCATCGCTGCCTAGGGGCTGAGCGGCGACGACCCTCTTAAATTCTGAAGTTTGGAAGAGATGGAGATTTGAGAGAAGAGAGTTGGGCGAAGGTAGTAGAAAGAGAAGAGTGCTAAGTAGTTTTTGCTTTTCAATAGTTCTAAATGCACATCTATTTTATCCAACTAAGTTTAACCAAGTTATTTATTCCATGATAAATAGAAGACTATTTCGATATCAAATAGCTGACATAAAATAAATGACTTGATTTGGAATTAGTTGGCTTAATAATCAAAATACTAATATCAAAAACTAATTTAGGTTGGTCTCGTGATTAGCTCTCTATTCTGTAGAGTTTAAGGGTTTGTTTGTGCGAGCCTCTCGTAAAAAATATTTTTTCAAGCTATTCTTTTTATAAAGATCTTTTGCAAAAGTAAAAGTAATTTTATATTTGGATATCTCATATAATAATATCTTTTTATTTATCAATTATGTTTGGGTACAACAATGTGAAAGTACTTTTTGTTTATTTACTATGTTAAAAGCATCTTTTTTTTTCGAGTAAAAAAGATCTTTTTAAAAAAATATAAAAAAAATCTTCTGAAAAAAGATGTTTTTTTTTTAAAAAATTTTACTGGTACTTTTACTTTTACTATTTGAAATTATCCAAATACGCTAAAAAAATATAAAAGAATCTTTTTTATCAAAAAAGATTTGTGCATGCATCAACTCATTAATTAATAATTAGCGATAAACGCTTAATTAGAGCTCAGATCTAGCAAATTAGTCTCGACTATTCAATCTATGGAATACCGTGAAAAATTAAATAAAATTAGTAATATTAAGTAATGTAGTATTGTAGTATTTATCCACAGAAGCAGATTCTATTGAGTTGATCATACGTAATGCAAGTATTTAATAAGAATAATGCTAAGAAACCAATGTTAGGGGACTAATAAGGAGCCAATGAGTGTAATTAAGGAAATAGTGAGCGGTAAGAGAGAAGAGAAAAAAGAAGGAAAAATGATATTGACTCCTTATTATCTCCCTAATATTAGCTCCCAAGACTTTTTCTATAATGTAGTATTTAATTAACATACGAGAGTTACTTTTTTAGCGTATTTTTAAGAAAATAATAATACTAAGTAGTTATAATTTAAAATTATTTAATTTAATCTAATATTTATAATTTTATATATTTAACATTCGAAATTATATATTTATTTATACAATAATTAATAAATATAAATAAAAGATAAAATAGATAAATAAAGTATGACTATCTATAATTATTTAACTAGAATTATTGAACATTTGTATTTCCATGAAAATATGTCCAAACTCGCCTCATGAAGTTAGTTCATCAACGAACAAGCATCTAAATAAGCATATATGTATTTTATAGATACTAGCGCTTTTCAGGTATTATCGTGTGTATTATCGTGTCTGTTCAGTCGCTTTTTCTATTATTTTTAAAATATTAATTATTATAATTTTTAATAATATATTATTCACTCATTCAATTTATCATTTGGATAATATTAATCATTTCAATATTGTCACTTTAAAATTGGAGATAAGAGGATTGTTTAGAGTTTAAGGGTGTTTTTGAAAACGAAAGTAACTAATATTTTAGAGTTGGTAGGTAATTAATTTTCCTACCATAGAAAGTGATTTAAATGAGGAATTAAAATTGATTATTTTATTTTATTTTATTTTTTATTTCTAACATTTAACAACTTTAATCGTATTCTATTTACTATCATTTATTGTTAGTTATTTATAAATAACTTTATCAGTAATTCATCCAAACAATTTCACAAACTAAACTCAACAAAGTAAAAAATAATCACTCTCACATAAAGAATGTGAATACATGCACGTTCTTCTTCTTCCGTTTCTATTGCAATGGCTTCTCCTCCTTCTTCTTCCTGTTGCGTTGCCATCGTCGTTGCTATCGTTTTCGTCGGCAGCGGCACTGCAGCAGCCATCGTTGTCGTCGTCATTACTGCTGCCGCCATCGTTATCGTCGCTGTAACCGCCATTGTTGTTGTTGTCGTCTTCTTCTTCTTCCACCTCCTCCTCTTTTTCTTTCTCATCTTCTTCTATTCATCGTTGTGTTGTGGATATTCATGAAAAATAGAAATAGATTTTCATGAAAAACATAATCGAATTTCATGAAAACATAAACAGATTCTTATGAAAAATTGAATTGAATTTTCATGAAAAACAAAAACAAATTTTCATGAAAACAGAAAAAGAATTTCATTAAAAACAGAAACGGATTTTCATATAAAAACTAAATTGGATTTTCATAAAACATAAACGGATTTTCATGAAAAAACATAAATGAGTTTTCATGAAAAACAGAAACGGATTTTCTTTTCTTTTCTTCTTCTTCCTCCTCATCCTCTTCCTTTTCCTCCTCTTCCTCCTCCTCATGCTTCTTCTTCATCTTCTCCTCTGTGTTCTTCCTCATACTCCTCCTCTGTGTTATACTTCTTTTTCTTCTTATTTTTCTTTACTTTCAATGTTATCCTCCTCCTCCTTTGCTGTCGTCATTGTCCTCTTCCTCCTCCTTCATATATTAAGACACCACGCTTTTTTCATTAATTTTAAAATATAATGATCACTTTTAAGAATATATTATTTATCCGTTCAATTTGTTATTTGAATAATAGTCATAACTTCAATATTATTATTACATTATGTGTACAAATTTTATGATTGAAACAAAAGAATTTACAAAAAAAATGCTTTTAAAATTATTATCTATGAAATGATACATAGTAATCATACATTTATCTGATTCCAAAATAACATACATTATATAAAAACTAATAATGGTCAAAATATCTTTTTTATTTTAAAAAGTAAACATGGTATTAAATATATGTTATTTTTTTTTTACAAAGAAATTGAATTATAGTCAAATATTATCGAGTTTTATCTTTTTGTTCTTCTCCTCTAAGTGGCATGCCAAAATATGGATATGGAATTGATGAAGTTCTCATTTCCCTTGGAAGAAAAAGTGATATGGTTATTCTTTTATTTTTATATAAGAAATATATGAATAACAAATAAGCAAAACATGTGATTTATTTAGAAATGTATAGCGGATAGAAATCATAAGCAATTCATCATGCATCGTTTTTTTTTTATGAAAGGTTGGTTTTATTCTCGATACAAATGGGGAGCGAAGCGACAAGTTTAAGACCCTAAGTTAATCCCTTCGGCAATGCCATCAAGACTAACTAGGATCCAAAAGTACAATTCCAAAACAAAAATACATCAAAAGACAAGATCATAACATAAACACCCTGTTTAGCTCTGCACCAAAAACACCATCACTTGAAAAAACATCAAAAACCAAACGAAACACCTAGGTCATACGCTCTACATCAAACAGCAATCTCCTCAAGAATGATCACCAATCTAAAGAACTGATTTCTGCAAAACTCTGCAAAAACAACCCACGCTAAAAACAGAACATCCTGAAAACTATTAGATCCAATTCTTCCCCTTCCCCTGAAAACTCTCCATGCAACATTCTACAAATAGCTGAAATACTTCATATCTTTAACTTTTTAGGCCTACTCTTACGTGCCTTCTCCTTTCTCTTTGCTTCTCTTCTTTTTAATTCCTGAATCTCATTAAGCTCCTTTAAACCAAACATAAAATCTTCTTCATCATCGGAAACACTCGGGCCATTCACCACTGTCGGAGTTGTTCGGCGCTCTCTTCTATCTGGCTTAGAAATCATCACCGGCATTTTCGCTTCTTCCTCCTCCCTTTTTGAGTCAAGCTTCTTATCATGAGACCCCCCATTCATAACCTCAACAATTCCTACTCCAGATGAGCACATAGATTCGTTTATCTCCAAAGAACCACTTAACTCCATAGCACCCTCTGACTCAACACCCACCTCTTCCAATATAGTAAGTTTATTTTCATCACACTCTTTTCTCCCATAACTCCGGGTTACAGTTCGTTCTGAGCTCTCGCTCTCACCTCTGTCAGACTTATTTTTCTTTTCAAAATTCCACTAATTTAAAATATCATATGGAAGCATTGTTATGCCCTCCTGTTCTTTGTCACCATCGCGATTCATTGTCACTAACTCTGCTGAATAATCCTTGAACACCGAGTCGTAAAAACCTCTACTCTGATTGAAACTAGAAAAACTCCATTAAATCAAAACGTCTTTTGTTATATGTCTTTTCACTACGTCATGCTCAAGCTCACTGTACTCCAATCTCACTAAGTTTGCTGCCAAATCAAACTCCCTTCCTTTAACTACCTCTATATCTTTCCTCGCTACAGTTCTCAGACTCTCATAAATCTTTGGGTTTTTATCGTCTTTCTTATTCCTAGCCTCCCCTACGAAAATTCTTCTCCCACTAAGACTCGTATGATTCGTCTTTGTTATAGCCTTTGAAACACCACTCTTTGTTATATATCTTTAGGCTGGGTGTGCAAAAAAATTGGTAGACTGAACTAGATTGAAATTGTTTGGAAAAAACTGATTTTTTAAGTAAACTAACCAAACTAAAACTACAGTTTATTTTTATTTTTTTATTTTTAAAAACCAGTTTATCTAAAACCAGTTTTTTATAGTTTAGTTTGGTTTAAAACCAAAAAAAACTGGTTGTCAATTTAAATGATTTATTACTACCATTACTAAAAAGTGACTACTTTTTTTCCTCTTTTGATGAAAAATAAAACTTGTCCAGTACCACAATTCAAATAATGAATTCACTAAATAGATATCGTATCACTTTGAAAGAATGCCAATTAAAATATGTCATTTGAAGGATTCATTAAATTCAGATTTAATGTTATAGTATGTGTTTGGATTGGGGTTTGTCAAACTGAGTTTTGAATAAACTGAATTTTACAGAATTAATTTCGGGTAGAAGCTAAGTGAGTTTATGCCAACATGATTTATGTTTGACAACCTTATGCCAAAATTGATAGATAATTACTATAAAGGACATGACATTAAATTATAATGTTATCTTTTCAAGTAAATTTGTTTTTTTCAATATATTTTTTATTTTATATTTTTTTAGTACGCTATAATTTTTCACTATTATTATTATTTATGCTTTTTTTTTAATTTACTCCATCCAATTGGATCAATAAATCACATTATAAAAAAAGATAACAATAATAAATATAATACACAAGAACCACAATTATAAAAGTGTACAATGTCAAATAAAAAGTTTTTCCAATCAAATGAGCCAAAATTTAATGTTTGATGGACGTAAACGGCAAGTGCACCGTATCGTACAAGTAATACCACGGTGAAGTGGGTATCGTTCCCACGAGGAATAAAGGATCAAGCAATACTATCCCTTAATCACACTAAGCAGATTCGAATAATAAATTGGAGAGTAGTGATGATGAATCACGAAAATAAGAAAACAAATAAGAACCGAGTGCAGAAATATTACTTGAGAATTAATATGATGAATGGAATGTTAAGAGCTTCGGAGATGTTTTTCCCTTGAGGGCTAATGCATACATTCGAATATCAATTCTAGGTTCTCAGTTATCAAGCACAACAATCTAGTGTAACTAAGCCCTAATCTCTTAGTGACTCAGTTTCTAATTACCTAATCAATAGCTAATCTCTTAGTCAATCAATTAAATAACTAGATGAAGATCTAAATCCGATTCTAACCCTTATGAGTCTCAAAACTGATCCTAGATTAGATTACATGTCACTATATCCAAACTAGTTCTAATCCAATTTTAACCCACAGAATTTTAGTTGCATAACAATTAGTTTGACTGTCTCTAGTTAGACCTAATCATTATGTGATCTAATTTCCAGCTAGCATAAATCAATAGACCTCTCGATCTTATTAATCTAGCCCTAGACAAGTAGAGAACACCTCTCGGTGATTCTAAACCATTGGGATGAAGAACGGAAAGTTAAATCATACTTATAAGATAACTGAAAATACCTCAATGAATTAATAAACGAATGTACATAGTGACTACCTCATGCTAGGTGAACAGAGCTCCTCACCCTTAACAATGGAGTAGTTTAGCC
>JASCZI010151238.1:4398-27783 GCA_036250425.1 Stylosanthes scabra
TCGTTATGGCAGAACAAGGCTATAAGAAGACTACTTCTGATCATTGTGTTTTTGTTTGACAGTTTGCTAGTGATGATTTTGTAATCCTTTTTATATATGTTGATGACATACTTATTGTTGGTCAGAATGCTTCTAGAATTGACAAGTTGAAAAAGCAACTTACAATGTCATTTGCAATGAAGGATCTTGGACCGGCAAAGGAGATTCTTGGTATAAGAATCGAGCGTGATAGAAAAGAGAAGAAACTTTGGCTGTCACAAGAGAAATACATTGAGACAATGTTGCACAGGTTCCAAATGGAGAAGGCAAAGATTGTTAGTACTCCTCTTGCTACTCACTTCAAATTGAGTTGCAAGCAAAGTCCATCGAGTGAAGAAGAGAAGAAAGACATGGAGAAAGTTCCATATGCATCAGTCGTGGGTAGTTTAATGTATGCTATGGTGTGCACAAGACCGGATATAGCTCATGTTGTTGGTTGTGTTAGCCGGTTTGTTTCAAATCCTGGCAGAGAGCATTGGAATGCGGTAAAATGGATTTTAAATATCTTCGTGGTACTTCTGGCATGAAGTTGTGTTTTAGGAGTGAGAAGCCTACTCTAATTGGTTACACTGACTCAGAGATGACAGGAGATATTGATTCAAGAAGGTCTATTTTAGGATTCTTGATCAACTTTGCAGGTGGAGCAGTGTCATGGCAATCAAGATTGCAAAAGTGTGTCGCTTTGTCTACTACAGAGGCCAAGTTCATTGCTATTACCGAAGCGTGCAAGGAGATGCTTTGGAAGAAGAAATTCTTGAAGGAACTCGGGTTTAATCAAGAGAGGTATGTCTTGTTTTGTGATAGTCAAAGTGCTATACATCTTGGTAAAAACTCAACTTTTCATTCTCGGTCCAAACATATTGATGTGAGGTATCATTGGATACGTGATGTTTAGGACGATGTGTTGTTGGAACTTGAAAAGGTTCACACGGATGATAATGATTCTGATATGATGACTAAGGCATTACCAAGGTGGAAGTTTGAAGCTTGTTGCTTGATCGCTGGATTGGCGGTTACCTCCACATAGTCGTGAGGGGGAGATTTGTTGGGTTTTTGGACTCCCTTCCTATGTGGAGAAAGGCCCAAATGTTGGTATCTAAGCCCATGGAAATGTTGAAGTGCTGATGGGTGTTAGGATTGGCCAAGAAGAGTGTCTCATTTGTTGAGAACAAGCAAAATACTTGTGAGAGAAGAAGAGAGAAAGCATACTCAAACCAGTCTCGGTAAATTGGCTGATGCGGATTCGTTAACCGTTGGATCGAGCTCAAATTTGGACTGCACGTTCTACTCATCTTGTTCTTCATTTTGAACAGTGGAGATCTTGATTGGAGGTGTGTAATGACAGTAATCAAGCTCGGATAGAGGCCCCCTATTTGTGGTATTTTTCATATTCTTGTTCTTGTTTATGAGCTTTGGAACTTGTGGTTGTTTAGCTTGTTGTATGCACATTTGGTGCAGTAAGTTGTGACTCTCTTGTACCCTATTTTTCATCTTAGTGAAGCTATTTCCTGGTTTTGGTGACCCGTGATTTTTACTTTTCACATTGAGGAGGTTTTCCACGTTAAAATCTTGATGTGCTAGCTTATCTCTATTTTCTTGTTATTGATTGATTTTTCTGCTGCTATTGGTGTTATTATTGTTGCTGGTTTTACTTGATTTGAGTGGTTATTATTGCTTATCTAATTCTTACAAGTAGAAAATTGTGTGTTTTAAATCTTGTCACTAACTATTCATTTTAGTGTTTATTCTTATTTTTTGTCGACTAATTTCAAATTCTTCCTTTTTCCTTGATAAATCGTGTAATTTATGAAGAGAAAGAAAATATACACATATATTAACTCATGCACTCACATGCTACGACGAAGCTAACCCATGCCTTCCCAAGAAAACGACGATAAGTTTGGTGCATCACCCATGACGTAGTTTTCTTATTTCTAATGTGCTTGCTGGTGGGTACAGTACTACAGGTACATGTCTTCAACGTGGAAGAGAGGACCAATTAAAAATGAGTAAGAAAAATATGCATCAATTTTAATTTATATTCATTGGTATTTTAGTTAATAATTCAATATCTTCATCCTCCGTTCAGCACCCTAAAGATTATTTTTATTCAACACTTTTAAATAATATTAATTAATTGTTGAAAAAAAATTATGCTAATTATATAATACTGTTAAATTAAGAAATATTAACTACAGCAAGGTAAAAGAGAAAAAGTGTTAGATATATATAAATTATTGGTGAAACTAATTCTTAACACTTCAAATAATTTTAAACTTATTATGTGCATTTTTGTTACAATTTATTGGTCAATTTTATGGTATTCAGAAAAATATTGATTTAAAACCGCTAACGAGTGATTAGTTCGAATAAAATTCAACAAAATGTTTTTAGTTTAAGCATAACTATTGGGCTATCGTGGGGAGCAAAACCGTCGAGGAGAGACTTAGTTAGGAAACACAAGATGAGAAGACACCACATTTAACTCTAAACCTTAAGGTGTCAAGTTAGTGGATCCCTCATTTTATAAACTCCTCAGTTCTCCTTGCTCTCAAAGATGTGGAACTAACCCCTCACACTTGAACCACAACAATAACTCATTAAAATTAACCATCAAGTTATTCTCTTAATAATCAAAATTACATATTATTGTGTTAGATCCATGTGAGGTAGTACAGTAAAAGCGTGATAACCAAAATAACTACAATAATCTATTAGACAAATCATTTAAAAATATTGGGAAAAGTATCTAGTGCTTGTATATTACACGACAGTAATATTACTGTAAGAGAAAAGTAACATGTAGTAATAGTGTTCGACCTCTGTTTTTATAATGTCTAAATGATATTTCCCTTTTTGTTATTTCTAAAATATTCACTTCTTTTTCTTTAAAAATTAATAATATACATTTTAGTACATATTAAATAAAATACTCTTATTTTTATATTATTAATTTTACTATTATAATAAATTTATTCAATAATATTAATAATAAAAATGGGCTATTATTATAATAGTAAAATTAATAATATAAAAATAAATAAATTCATTATAATATTATTATTATATATTTATAATAATTTTTAGAAAATATTTTATTTAAATGGATTAAAATGTATATATGTATTATTAGTTCTTAGAGGAAAGAGAAAATTGAATATTTTAAAAATAGAGAGGAGAGAAACGTTATTTAAACATTTTTTAAAGGAGGGAAGTGGAATTTTCTCATTTTATAATTTTCTAATTGTCATATATGTATTTTTTCATGCAACTGTAAAAAATTCTGATAGTATACTTTTAAAATTAAACCTAGAAGATAGTTAGTTAGTTGCATATCAAATTAATTAGATCCAATTACTATTTAATTAAGCCAAAAAAAATTTGTGCAATTACTATTGTAGTATTGTTATTGGGTTAATTATTGAATCTATCAAACTGGCCTAAATACTATTCATTGACAGTGTTATTAGTTAAATACATGTCAATTAAATCAATAATTAGATCCAATAATTATCATTTAAATCAAAATCCTAGTCATAATCTAAAAAGAAAAAAATTGATAGCTATAACTTTATAGTCACAGTTAGGAGGTAGCTATAATGTTTCTATTATAACTTTTATTTTTATTTATTAATTGTTATTGAATTAAATACATAATATTATATTTTATAAATATATAATTACACGGATGTTATTTAAATCAAATTATATATGTTAAATTAAATATGATAACTTTATATTATGACTATTTATTATCATTATTCATATAAAATTACTATATTTAATTTAATATTTATTATTTTAAATAAATAATATCCATAATTATATATTTACAACATTTAATATTATGTATTTAATTTAATAATAATTAATAAATATAAATAAAAATATTATAACTACTAATAAGCTATGACTATTAATGTTTTTTTTTTTGTGCTTGTTCCGGTACGATGGTTAATTAAGGCGTACCGGTACGTTAAGTTAAATTAGCCAGTAAAATTTCGACACGTAGGATATATAGCGTTTAATTTTAAAATTTTTTTAAATAAATTATTTTATTGATATGTGTACTAAAATACCCTTAAGTTAGAAATTAAATTTATCCTTTAATTCTATTTGTCAAAAGATTAAATAATCCTTATTTATTTATTGACAAAAATATCATTTGTAATAAACTCAAATAATTAAAATCAAATTACATTAATTCAATAAAACACAACGTTGAAATTAATTCAATAAAACACACAATTAAAATAAAAATCTAAAATATGAAATTGATCATAGAAAATTTCAATCCACTCAAAAATTTATAATAGAACCCTAATCCCTACTGTTGGAAGAATCAAAGGCGTCACACACTTCCTTCTTCTCCGACGGCACAACACTTAATTTTTGTCCGACGAAAATAATAATAATATTTCAATTTTTTTTGCAAATATTCTGATTCTCTTTGCCAATAATAATAGAACCCTAATCCCTCAATATTTCGATTCTCTTTGCATATAACAGAGCCTCTGTTTATCAATAAAATTGTATAGTCTAAGATAAATACGGATGTCAACGTGTATGTTTTATTGGAATACACTGAAATATCTCTCCGAGATCATAGTGTTTATTTGCTAATAATAACAATGACATAATTTTCAAACTGGTTGGCATTTGGCAATGCTACTTGATCGAATGGTGAGAGATTAAATATATTTTGAGAACTCTTCAAATAAAAAAAAAAAATCACACAGCTTGTTATTTTCTGGGATGCTCTACTAACGTCATTGATATTCACTATCAATAGTATGTAAAACTACCCGTTTCAGTTTCAATATAAGTATCAAAGACGATTTCAATACGATCTGCATCGGAGAAGAAAGAATTGTGCACGAGGCCGGTGGTTTTTCGGACAGCTAGGATTAGGATTCTATTTTAAATTTGTGCATGGATTGAGGTTTTCTATGATAAATCTCATTTTTTGAATTTTTTATTTTAATCATGTGTTTTATTAAATTAATGTAATTTGATTTTAATTGTTTGATTTTATTATATATAAAAAATGTTTTTGTCAATAAGATTAACAAGAATTATTTAGTCTTTTGATAAATAGGATCAAAAGATAAATTTAATTTTTAATTTGAGTATATAAGGGTATTTTAGTATATACAATGATAAAATAATTTATTTTTAAAAAATTTAAAAATTAAACGCTCACGTGGATATATGTATCCTATGTGTCGAAATTTTATTGACTAATTTAAATTAACGTACTGGTACGCCTTAATTAACTATCGTACCGGAGCAAGTACCTTTTTTTTTTTCTTTATTTGATTCAGGTAGCGAATCGAATAATCTTGGTCTAATGACAGTATAATATATACACATTGGTTTATGTGTATGTATGGGCTTTCATACGGGTAAAAACTTCTTGTTTTGTACTTAACTAATCATTTTATTAATTACTAGTTCTTGTTGTCTATGTAATTTTCAATCAATTAAACTCTCATCCTTATAATAAAAATATAATGTGTACACCAAAATCATGTATATATTATTTAACTTATTTTTAATATATGAAAATATTAAATGATTATTAATTTTAATTAATTTTTATAATTATTTTTTTCATTAATTCTTAACACCTTTAGTTAATAATTTATTATCATATTTTAATATTAGTAGCTAATTATTGGCAAAAATAATAAATTCTAATAATCATGTAGCATTCTTTCTTAATATATATATATATATATATATATATATATATATAATTAATTAATTTTGATGATTAATTATAGTGCATACTTAGTATAGTAGTAAAATAATTTATCCTAAAAAAATTTAGGTATGAAAATACTTTGAAATACACGAATTTTTTTTAATCACACAGAGATGATGATTATTTGATTTGAAATCATAAACTTAGGTTGTCTCCCACTGCCGCATTACTTTATTGTTTAATTAGGATAACATCAAGTTCAACTTGGCAAAGCCAGGCCAGCACCAGCATATCAATGATAGATGTATGTCGCCCAAATTTGATGGTACCTATACAGCAGGAGAGCCAAGTAGTGTGCATCTTATGAACGCTAATGATTATGGGATCAGACTTTATGTGGTGCTGTATTTCGGATAATTAAGCACGTGCAAAATTATATGGATTTGAGGAATGTGACTACTACTATCATTCCATTTGTTGTGTCTTCTCATATATCCTTTGTTGCTTAAGCCTAGGAATTAGGATATATTAATGACACGCAATGTACTAGTAGTTGATTTACTTTGAGGGATTTGCTATCTCTTTAAGATACAAGTTAAAGAAGTATTTATTATATTTATTAATTATAAATTCTTGTGCTATTTATTAATTGTTTGGATCTACATAATTAATATAATTTTTTTTTATTTGTTATGTCTAAACTATCTTTACAATTTTTATTACACTATTAAAATTTTTTTTTAAAAAATTATGAGTAAAATTTCCTTTTTACTCAAAGCGTACATATAAATTTTTTTTAGTGACTAAGCGTACATATAAATTAACTTTCTTTTTAAAATAATCATCTAAAATTATTAACGCCAAATTAAAATTATTTTGCTCCATCTATTCTTTATATTCATCTGTATAAAATAATCAAACATAAATTAAGATATTTTATAAAAAAAATTAATTATTAAATTATCAACTGCATCAAACTTCTAAACAAGAATTTAATTTGCCAAAAAATATGAAGAAAATGATACGCAAGTAAGACATGTACTGGTTACCTAAACTTGAACGGTAGCATTATTCTATATGCACCAAAAAAAATAGCAAATAAAAAAATGAAGGGTCTCTTTTAAATTACGTAAATTAGATAAATTATTTGTATAGAAAAAAATGTAGAATAAATGGAAAAAATAATATGAAGGATTTTTTTAATTTGGTGCTAATAATTTTAAAGAGAAATTTAATTTATATCTATTTTTTGTGTCTATTTAATTTATATGTATGCTTGAGTAAAAAGTAAATTATACTCATAATTTTTTAAAGGAAAATTTTAATAGTAAAACAAAAATTTTAAGGATAGTTTAGGTATAACAAATGAGAAAGAATCATATTAATTAAGTAGGTCCAAACAATTATTAAATAGCACAAGAATTCATAATTAATAGGTTTAATAAATGCTTCTTAACTTGTGCCCTAAGGGTATAGAATAGCAAAATCCTTACTTTAAAGCCGCTCCGAAGTCTTAATAATTGAAAGCATGTTAATTAATTCTAATTAATTTAACTAACAGAGTAACATGGCAGTAATAATAATCAGAAGGAATATTTTTTTGTACGACTACTCTTGATGATAAATTAACGGTAGTTGTTTTTGTTAAGAGCAAAGCAATAAAATTACACATAAACGAATTTAGGACGGACGAAATTATACACAAAAAATTCAAAATGACAAAATATATCCAAAAAATAATTAATAAAAGTGATATTTTATTTGTACTTTTGTCCGTTATTGATTAATATTAAATAAATAAAAATCATATAATATATTAGTTTTGTCTATTATTAATTATTTTTTAAATATACTTTTGAAACGTATATTTTTCTCCACATCAAAATATTTCATGTATACTCTGGTGAGTTTGTCCATTTACTCTTTTTTTTTTTTGGTAATGTGAAGGACTAAAGGTTATTGTGAGACTTAAGAGAAAGAATTTCAAAGAGTTAAAGTAAATTTGATAAAAAAAGAAAAAAGGTTACGTAAATGACATCATGTGATTATATATATACACGGATCAGTAAATTTTTCTTCTATTTTTTTAAAATTTTTTATAATAAAAAAATATTATTTACATACTAAAATTTAGTTACTAAATGATTCATCTAGTATTTGTGTATATATATATATATGTATTATTTAAACAATTTTTAATGTAATGTCCAAAAAACAACAACTTTTAACGTTATCATATATTTTTAATATATATTTTATATTATCGATAGCTGATTCAGTAATTGAATTCTAGTGTACATTTAGTATAACCATTCTTAATATGTATGGATTAATATTATGAGGGGAAAAATTAATAGCAATTTTTTCATGGGAAATATAAAAAAATTCATGGTTTTGACTTTTGAGTTATTACTAGAAATCAAGCTATTTGATAACTTGTTAGCTTACTTAATTATTAAATATATTTCATTTTTAATTTAATTTTTATTTTTCGTTTAGAAATTGGATGAAAACAATAAGGTGATTATAGGGCGAAGAACATTTATATATAGATGTTATATATTTAACTTTATGAGATTCATATACATTAATGTAAGGGTAGGAATAGGATGAAGGATTTTTTTTTTTTTGTTAAGAAGGTGTTTGATTTACTATTAATGGACTAGATTTTTTGTTTTTAAAATGTGTAGACAAATTTTGTTTACATATAAGAGACCAAACAATAATTATTAGAACCTAGTTATTCGTAGTTTTTTATACGAATCTGTTTAGAGAGAAAAATATAAAAAAGTATACACTTCTATTATTTTATCCATGAATTTTTTTTCAGAAAAATTTCTTACAGTTATATACGGGTATTGCATTGGTAAATAAAAACGTTCCTCACTTTTTAAGTGATGGAAAAATCTTTAAAAAGTACGTCGAAAAATTATCGATGAAAAATCTATCATTAACTTTTTTTCTGCTTCGCTAGATATTTCTTGGTCTAGTAAATCCAATAACTAATTTATCACGAACACAAATCAAAGTTTTATTTAAATTTTTATCGTTAGGCAATAAATTGTTGTACGTAGAAAGTAAAATTTTCATCATTAACCTTTTATTTATTTATTTATTTTTGCACATCATCGTTTAGACATTAACTGAATTGATAACCTTAGGAAATATTGGAATCCAATTTCCATGGGCCTCTATGATGGAAGATTGAGGAGGCTCTTTTGGGTCTTTGGTGGATCCCATTCTTATTCTGATTCGGACGACTCTGTTTTAATTCTAACTTCTAAGGAAGGGGTGAGGCTCAAGGATCATGCATGGGACTTTGGTAGGAGTTTGGCTCATACTTCATACCACCGATAATGCAAAACTCTAAGGATGTACACATTCTGGATCAATATAATTTTGTAAGTCCAGAACAATTAAATATGTTTCGGCATTAACAAAAATTTCCAGACAAAAAAAAAAGAACATTCTATTCAATTTGCACATTGTACAATCAACATAAAACGCTTCTTAGCTTGAAGAAACAACAAGTACAACTTAAAGGGGGCGCATGTGTTATTATTGAACACGTTACGGACATAAACAAAGCAAGGTAGATCATGGATGTAAATTGTAAACCCTCAATTCTCCTCCCTCTCTATGTAATTCTAGAACTGAATTGCTTCAAGAGCATTCATGGTTCTTAACTTGTTATACACGGCATGCCACCCTGCCTGTGTTGGGTGCACCAGATCCCAAAAGAAGGCTGATTTGGGATCATCACAAACCCTATACATCTTCACCTTGTTCTCATCCACACTCCCACACGAATACTTGCTGTTTACGCCCACGCAGCACGGCCGCAACTGGTTCTGGATGTTGTGCGTCGTAGGGTGGTTTAGAACCGACATGAAGCTGTTGTAGAGGTCGAGAACCGCGAAGGAGGAGGACCACGATTGGTTTAGTTTGGTAACTGCTTGGTTCAAGAGGTTGTTGTGGAGTGCCACCAAGGTGTTGGAGGAGGCGTTGCATTGTTGGAAGGATGATAAGGCTGTGACCTGAGGGAGGCATCCAAGGGGTTGGAGGCCGCCGACTATCACCTTCTTTACTCCCAATCCTTTGATTCGCATCAGATTCGTTGTTGTTTGATTCACCACGGACGCCACGAAAAGTGGTAGTCCCTGGAACACGTGCCACAATTAAGCATCCGAGTATTGATGACTGATTTAGTGATTAATTTATTTGGCAGTTACGTTATTTATGTGATAGTTTACCTGAGGAGAGGCGTGAGTGGCGAGGTAGTGACTATAGTCGTTACCAGCAACAGAGACAAGAGCGACGGAGTTGTTGAGATCAGAAGCGGTGTAGATTCCGTCTTGGATGAGTTGCTGGAACAATTGGATCTGTGTGGTCATGTTAGGGCCTGGAGTAGATGTGTCAAATACGCCGGTTCCACCCACTGCAAAGTTCATGCCGTATTTTACCTGCTTCGGCATCAGCTTCCTCACTCTGTATGGGACTGGTGTTTTCACTCCCAGATACTTAGCTGCACCACAACCATCTCCATCACACAACTAAACATAGCATACATATTATAAAATTCTACAAGCTTAATATAGTTTAATCCTCTGAGTTTATTCTAATTCAACCAAAGAAAAAATTGTATTTTAAAAAAAATTATGTCTACATAACATCAATTATGAAATTAGTTACTGTTATTAAAGCCAATAACAAAAAAATTATGTTAGGTGCACATCAATACTCAATCATTAAAATTGACGTAAACAATTTATGTATTTATAGATAAATATTTGATGGTTAAATTTTGACGTGGAAATTATATTTATGATCAATTAACATGTTTATTTAAAATTAAGGCATAAAAAAAAAACATCCTTTAAAGTTGAAACTCACCCATGTATACTCATTCACCACCATAGGTAATAATTGAAATTTGAAAGTACATTAGGACCGTTAAAATTTGAATTTTCTTTATTCAGCTTTTAGTTTTAATATTTATTCTGTTTTTCAAATTAGTAAAAAATTTCTTATGACTTCATCAGTGCCGGTGACAATAACAAACAATTTGTTTTTGGAAGAGTGATTAAGAATGTAAACTTAAAAATCCTAAGCTTTCATGTGTTAAACGGTTTTGAAACTTGAAAAGTTTAGAAATCCTCGTAAAAACTAATTTCTTAATCCTCTTAATATGTAAAGATGATCCCAAAATTTATGAAATTGAGGACCTGTGTGTCAGACCTTTGTAACTAAACAAAGGAAATGAAGAGATTGATATTGTTAATGGCGCGGGTCAATGGGTACGTCAGCACCATTCCTTAGAATGCTTTAGTTTAGAAATTGATGTTGATGTATGTAAAGCCTGTAAAGAACGACTGCTGATAAAAGCTAAAGGTACTTTGCCACCTTGGGATAAGGAAAAAAAATTAAGGATATCCCAAGAGCCAAAGGTGTACCACTAGTGCTAAGAAATGTATTTGTTAAGTTAGTGGCTTAGTGCAGAATCATATATTCTTATAAATCATTAATTTCATTAACAATTAGGGTAAATATTCAAATTTATCTCTAAAAGATATCGCATTATTTAAATTGGTCATTAAAAGATATTATTAGTCATATTAGTTTCTAAAAGATACAACTCTTAGTTAAATTGATCATTCTACCCATTAAATGACATATATTACAAAATGATTAGTTGATAGATGACACGTCATCCAATCATTTCGTGACACGTAACATTTAAAAATGATGTGTCATTATTTGATTTGTAGAATGACTAATTTAATTGAAAATATTATCTTTTGGAGACTAATATAACTAATAAAATCTTTCGAAAAACAATTTAAATAACGCGATATTTTTCGGGGACTAATTTAAACATTATCCCTTAACAGTTACCATATATTAATCTCGCCTTTGGAAGTTGGAACAATTACATAATCTAATTAAAACCTACGGCACATAAAACAGCAATTTATTTGTTTCAATCATCATATAAGTATGGGTAGTTCGAAAACATGATCACTAATAAAGACGTAGAAAAAAAAGGGGAACGCTGAATGGGAAAAGAAAAAGAAGCAGCGATGATTAATTGATTAGTGATAGAAAAAATAAAGACAAAAGTGTTCTGGGTGACTGGTCCTATATTGCTTAGTGTCACGCGAGAAAGGAAACAAAGAAAACATACATGCTTCTAATAATTCAATTTAATGATGAAAAAGAGAACATATAGGTAACGCAGAAAAGAACGTGCAAGGTAAACCATTCAAAACAGTGTTAAAATAAAAAAATCAAAAATAAAAGGAGAAAAAAGGTTAACACAAATAAAGAACCACGCTAATATAATGCGGGTTTTTTTCCCCCAATTTTCATAGCAAAAGAAAGAACATCACGACGTTGGAGTAGAGTAGACACTGAACGCAAAAAAGGAAAAGTTGGAAGGCAGCAGAGAAATGATTAAATGAACCCCACCATCACACATAGCACTAGTATATGCTAGCATTAGCAAAGCACCATTGGCATTTAGTATACTATATAGTATAGTAATTGCTTTATATGAAATGATGCTAAGCAGACCAAAAAGCAAAACTTTTTTTGGGAAAGAAAGCTAAAGATGAAATAAAAATAAACAACAATAAACTTAATTAATTAGATATTTCAAAAGTGAGATTAAGTGGTACTTTATGTTATAGTGATAAAGTAATGAGTAATGAGGATATGCATACCAATGTAGTCGGTGAGGACCCTTCCATCGGAGAATCGACCGGCGGGCTTGCCGGGAAAGGTGATGCCGTAGGGGTCTTTCCATGAATTGGACAGACTTTTTCTGATGTTACCGGTGTCAGCATATGAGTCTCCAAAAACGAACAGTTTCAAAGTGGGGGGTTCACTGGCTTGGACACCCTCTGCTTGCACCCTTTCCCTTTGTCCTAATCAATAATATTAACAAGTTAAGAACAGAGGAACCAGCATATAGATAGACATATTACATATATAAATGATTTGTGATTTATTTTGCTTACCTGAGAGAAGTAGGATTAAGATAAGAGAGAGGAGGGGGAATAGTTTCTTGTTTAAACACGAGTCCATCATACTATGGACTATGGAAGTAGTTACCAAGTTAAATATGGTTTGAGGGAAGTAACAGAGAGGCGAGAGCAGAGGACGAAGTGAGGAAGGTACGTGGTATGTATACTTGAAAGTTGAAAGTTGAAAATTGATAGGTGCAAGCTGAGACTGTGGAATGGAAATACACTCATGTACATGCCTTTTATAGCGACTGTGTGAGTGGACCCGCTAACAAGAATTTTATTTAAGAGTTTATCACTTATTATTAGGTCACTGTGTACTAAAATAATAATTAGTGAGGGAAATTAATTTTATATGGAAAAAATATAGGTTATAATTTTTTTTTCTTCATATTTGTAATTTTAGAATATTTTACAATTTTCTTCTGGATTAGTATTTTGTTCACAATGGTAAATGGTAATGAGATAAAACTAAATGAAAAGCACAATCAGGGTTTGCACCTCAAGAAGTAATAAGATAAGTAATATGTTGAGTTATAATATACAGATGTCTTGCATATTTTGGGAAAGAATAATTTTTATTTGTTAGATTAATCAAACATTTTGATTCTTTATCTTAGCATTGATGTGTGCGCATCCACATATTTAAAAATTATGATATATGTATATAGAATATTTTTACCGTATAAAAGATTAAATAATATTCTCATATATTTTACTTTTCATTAATTTTAAAATATACTAAATAGGAAAATATTTCTATTTGTTTTAAATAATATATAAAAAAATATAAGATTGAAAATCTTATTAATTTTCGATTTTAGTTCAAATTCAAAAAGAAATATACTCTTTTACAAGCTTATAAATATGAAATGAAATGGCTAAAAAAAAAAAACCTTTATATAGAAATCATTATTCTTTTTTTTTAATTTTTAAAAAGTACTTCTAATATATAACCAGAACGGACCCAAGTACAGAAAAGAGGGGGCATTTGCCCCCACTCATTTCATAAGTTTTTTAAGAAAAATTTTAATGATATATATGTATGTCCCACTTAAAAAATTAGTTACCTTCACTTATTTTATTTATATCATTTTTTGACTTTTTGTATTTCTATTTTTAAAAATTTTTACATTTATTTTGCCATTATATTCTCTCGCCAATCCTTTGTATATTGAAATCAATGTCATATAAATAACAGGATTTTAAATATATTATTTCTTAGTCTACTCTCACATTTTTATTAGTCATAAGATAAGATGATACGGAATAACTTTCTTTTTTTTTATAATCTCGTTTAACCAAGTGCAACGATGCAAAAGTTCTATTATTTTTAATTACAAATTCTAATTTAAGTACTTAACAAACAATTCAAATATCAATATATTTTTTATTATCTCTGCGATTTCGTGTATTTTATTTTATTTTTAGTTTATTAATCCTTATTTTTTTAATCTAAAATTATACTTTTAAATATAAATATTAGTATAATAAATTTGTCATGTGCATTGTTCGTGTGATTATATATATCTTTTGTTAGACTAACATAGTTTAGATTCATAAAGTTATTTATAAATCATTTATATATTTTTTAAAATTAATCTACATATGTATTAGTTACACTTCCATACACTCTTTATTTTTTTCTTTTATTTTGATTTCTATATTAAGCTACATTATTTCTGTACTATACCTAACTGTTTCTATGTCATAGTACGTTATATATTGTTTTGTAAAATTTTCTGTGTTTATATTTACATTTTGTATTGTAAATGAACTATATAAAGATGTGCAGTGGTATATGTAGTATTCATATTTTTTTAATGTTAATATATATTATTTTGCCCACAACCAACTTAAGATTCTTTAGAATTTTAATATCAAATCATAATGATATGACACACTTCAATGGGAAGTAAAATAATAAATGGTATAACCTAATAAGTTGTTGTAACTAACTTTAGTTGGAGGAGTAATATCACTTGTTCAGCAACACCATATATAGTTAGCGATAAAATCTTAGATTGAGTTAAAAAATATTTGTTCTTATACCTTAAATATCATGTAATTAGTTAGTCCAATGATGTTTTTAGGCATGTTTGTGAATTGCAAGCATTAAAAAAAAAACTAAGGTTTAAAAATTAAGGTAAAAAAATATAAAATTATCTTAAAATTTTTTGCCTGACTGGAACATAATCCAATAGAACTAGATAACACAAAATTTACATCAACACTGGATCAAATTTACAGATTGAGTGGATCGGGTCAATTTTTGTACCCTGCTGAATAAAATTGCAGGTGGGTATGGATACTTCATTTCATCATTTGACCAAAAATAAAATCATTTTGAATTTTGTTGAAGATCTATGAATTAATTAACTCAAATTGAGCCAAAATCATTTAGATGTAGTTATTGACTTATTTCTGTCCCATTATTGATGATTGATGAATGGTGTTGTCGTGCAAAACTGCCAAAAAGGAAGACAAAGGAGAAAAACAAAAACAACCTCAAAGCAAAATACATACAATAATGTTAAAATTTCCGTGAGTCAAAGACAAAATGAGTATTATAATCTGGCATGTTTTAGGCACAAGACTTAAAGTGAACTACTCTCCATGAATTGCTGCCGAGAGCATGCAATTACGACATACATCAATCAATTATTATATATTTGTGTACGTGTGTTGTGATTAATAATGATCCTTGAGATTAGTAGAAGCGAAAGGATTAATCTTGATAACGAGGCCAGGGAAAACATCATCTGGATCATGAATATGAGGATTCTCTTCAACAATATAAGGGTCACCGCACTTCTCACCAATTGTTTGCAGCGTCTCTCCCTCACGAACCACGTATATCTCATCACACACCCTCTTATAATTGTGATGGCGATCAATGATGGTTATTGTTGTGGTCGTTAATAGCTCGCAGGAACTCAGCACAAGCATAAGCGTCACCAGCATTGCACAGTACCATGAAAACCTCTCTGCTGTTGCTCTTGAACAACACTCGCAATCCATGACTAACTAATGTTGAAGTTGAAACACATCATATCCATCATCATGTATTTGATTAAATATATATAAGAGAGCGTGGATTGAATTGAAGTTGCTGTGGCTGGTTGTTGGAGTGGGTTGAGATGGTTCCTTCGGTGAAGTAGGTGAATGCCCCTGCCAAGTGTTGGACAACAAAATGAGTTGTTGAAATCAAAATGGAAGACCGAAAGAGTTGGTTTAACTGCTTTATCATATCATATGCCTTTGCTCTTTGCTTTTGACTTAATTAATTTGCATTAATTAATGAGAAAAATACACTTCTCTCCCTCAAGAGACGTCAAAATGACACTCCTCTCTCCTCTATTTCTAAAATGTGCTCTCTTCTCCTTTAAAAATTAAAGTCAATTTAACTAAAATACTATTTTAATAATCATTATGAATATATACTAATTATAATATTTTTTGCCCCACTCTGTTGTTTCATCCGGCAGTAAGTAATACACAAACAGAGAAGTCTGTGATGTGCAATGGCAACAGAGAGTAACGAGGGTGGGTCTGGTAACTCAGAAGACCAACGAGCTTTTGCTCTCTTTGCTTTTGGCTTTTGATAATTAGTAAGATGGTATATATTATGGGAAGATTATACGGTATACCGCGGAAACGGCGGTATATGACATTCCACCGCTTTTTAGCTGTTGATCTTGATTGATTTTAATTATAAAATCAATATATAATCTAAATCAATTAAGATCAACGACTAAAAAGCAGTGAAATGTTGTATGCCCCAAAAACAATGGCATAATGTATAATTTTCCTATATTATGTATTATGTTATTATCAAGTTAGCTCATAAATTGAGCATAACTCTCTTTCAACCTTAGCCAAAATTTAAAAGTATACAAATATAAATAATGTTTACTAATAAGGAAATAATATCACAAAATTTATTGATAATATAATCTATGTGGAATATTTTTAGAACACTTTATGAGGATTTGATAATTTTACCTAAAATTTATTTTTGGAAAATAATTAATATTTAGATTATATTATACTAAAAATTAAATATATTTAACAACTTAGGTATTAGTATAGAATTGTTTTGAAAATATAAATAAAATTATATAATACATAATAACTTTAATATTTATACTTATTATTATATTTTTTTTTTTTGAAAAAAGTTGGGGGCGGAGGCCTATGCTCGCCCCCTTCCCTGATCATTGCCATACCGAAGCTAAATATGAACATGATCAATAATGTTGAATGTTTGTTTATCTAAACGGTAATGCTAAATGTATTATTGTACACATCTGTATACATCGTTTGGTAATACGGGAAAATATAAAAATTAGTACATAAATAGAAATTTTATAAACATGATCAATAATGTTGAATGTTTGTTTATCTAAACAATAATGCTAAATGTATTATTGTACACATCTGTATATACCGTTTAGTAACATGAAAAATGTAAACATTAGCATATAAATAATTTTTCAGTGCTAATATTTATATATTTCCGTGTTGCTAAATGGTGTGACGGATATGTATAACAGTACACATAGATTAATTCTTATCTGAAAAACTACAAAATGAGATTATATTGAGCGATAAAATGGTATATATAATTTTTTTTCCCCAACAAAGTAACTAACAGACATACATCATCATTTTAATTGGATAGAATGTAAAATTAGTTCCATGTGAGTTTTACACAAAATAAATTAAAACACAAAAACTCGTTAGTCATGTATATTTAATATGATGATCGATATGATGTGTCAGTTTCATCTTTATATATTAATGTTAGTTACGTATATCATTTTCTATGTTGTTAGTTACGTAAACATAGATATTCAACACTGAGTAAGTTGGGTTGGTCACGTAAAATTGATGGCACTGCCAAACAATTCCTATAATGATTTCGTATTCTTTCTTACCTTTAACTTAAGATGCTTGTAGTTTACTACCATTTTTCATGCAAAACAAAGTGGACTCAGTTGCAGTGAGAAGCCATTGCAAGTTTTGGAACAGGGGAAATAACAGTTGCTTACTACTGAAAGTAAAGTACTAATGAAAACTGAAAAGACCAAACCAAAAATCAATTAATGTGAACAGAATTTTATTAATTAGTACATGAACCTTTACATCAAATGGGAGCAAGAACTCATCGGTTTACAAGATAAATAACAATGTGAACCCAAGATACCGAGAGTTCTGGTTGACAATGTCCGAAAAGAGAGTAAGAAACACTATGTATAACCTTGGAAATTAGAAGCTACCGTGCCTATTACTTTCCAAAGCTTTGACGACTGCCAAAAGCGTTGTACAAATGCCTACATTTCAGGGCTTCATCAACAGTTCCCTAACATAATTAAGAACTCCCTCAACATCCACGGTCCAAGCAACCGAAACAGGAGAATACCCCGTCCATGGGTTGCTTGAATTCCATCTGTATAAAAAAAAAACAATTTGTGTTTAATAGAGATCATATTTGCATAGAAATTTAATAACATTGAAAAGAGAGTGAGGGGAATCAGCTTATAATTTGGACATTACTGTTTCAATCCTTGGTCCATAAGTGTATGGCCAGTGCAAATGCCTTGCGTCTCTACCCTCACCACCCCCTTCTTGTATGTGAAAAGATCTGGACGGACAACTGCCACAAAACTGACAGGATCATGGAGGAATATTCCTGAAAGAAGAATTCATATTGTCATTGCCATACAGTCCTAAACAGCATAAACTGAAACATGAAAACGGGGGTGTGAAATTACCATGGACACCATCAGATTTTACATGCCAATCCCTATAGAATTTGCACATATCACTCAGGAGACTAGCATGCTTTCCACTGGATTCCTTCAGTTCAAGGAGATCAGCATCTGAACAAAATAGAATATTCAGTTTCCAGTGACTGACTCAGAATAATACTAAACAGGTTAAGATAACCGAGAAATTGGAGAAAACATGGGAGTTACAACCCCACCTGTGAATCTAACTTGGGTTGTAATGTTTATTCCAACAACAGCAATATTTGCTCCAGAAGTAAATACAATATCAGCTGCTTCTGGATCATTATAAATCTGAAAGAAGAACAAAGTCATTAGGTTAAGAATCAATATGATAGGAAAATCTGATGTTTAAGTTAAACTTCCTAACATAAATAATTTAAACGGAAAATAAAATGTGTAGCAATTTCTAACTGTATAATGGGTAGTCTTCAACTAGTCATGTCTTAAAATAGCACTAGTCTAACAATTACAATTTACAAGCTGATTACTTCATGTATTGAGTGAGTAAAGGAAAATCAGGAAATGTACATTTAACAAAGAAGGCTTAGTTAAAAACCAAAAAACAAGTGATGTATGAAAGCTTTATTTGAAAACTGAGTTACAAGTTATACATCCATAACTGCATTAGGTGGTAACAGAATTGCTATTATATTTACATAATTGCATTAGTTGATAACTTAATTCCTATTATACTTATGGGTTCTGCTAACAAGTGCCCTTAAAGTTAACATTAGTAGAAACTTTGGAAGTTTTTCTTTCAATAAATGCTTTATAAATGTATTGGAAACTTCAACTTTTTAGTCTGTCATTCAACTTTCCACATTTAACACCTTAACAAGTGCCCCCTTGTTGGCTAGACCCTATACTTATTTCTTAGATCATCTTCGAGAAATTCATAGGTGAAAACCGTGAAGGGTAAAAAAGAAAATAGGTCACTAGAACAAAATAGAAATAGATCCTGTCCAATCAAGCAGGTCAATGAGCTTAATATTGAATTCATAAAGCAGAAAGGAACAGAGAAACCAACACCTACATTTGCTTCTGCAGCAGGATTTACGTTCCCCAAGGCAAAGAATGAACCTCCAAGTACAACTATTCTCTTCACCTTGCTTGCAAAAGATGAATCTCTTTTGATTGCCTAATAATAGAGATCACACTATCAGATTAAGAAATATATGCAACAAAAAGTTTCAAATTAAGAAGGTCAAGATCATTAAGTAATAGGGAATCCAAGAATCCAAGAAAACTTACTAAAGCTAAGTTGGTCAATGGTCCAAGTGCAAGTACAGTTACTTCACCAGGATATTCAGAGACCTTCTCTACTAGAAACTCACTAGCACTCTTCTCAATCTTCTTAGTCGTAGGTGGGGATAGGAATATGTTACCAAGTCCATCTTTACCATGAACAAAATCAGCAACACGAGGCTCTCCACCCTTTTACAAAAACCAGCATAATAAAATACTAGAAATACAGAATCAAGTAAAAGGTGGGGGATTGGGGAAAACAAAAGAGGGTAGGGCCCGAGGCAAGGTATCATTATTTTGATTGGTGATCCACAAAGATGAGACAAAGGAATGGACACAAAGCACAAATCAAACTTAATTTGATCAAACATTGAACAAAGTCAAACCAAATATTAAATAGTCACCTTCAATGGCTCAGGGGAACCCTCTGCAACAGGAAGATTTTGACGGCCAGCGATCTCACACTATCCTTTTTGCATAGTAAAAACACAAATCAAGAAACATAAACAAAAAAAATGGACTATTTACAAAAGTCAACGGTAAAAGTGTTATTATCATGAAATTTGGAAAGTTGAAAGAGAAAAAAAAGAAAACACATACCAAAAGCAAAGCATTCTGGGTGGCATCTTTGGTAGCAACATTGCCAAAAATTGTGGTAAAACCCAGCACCTCCACCTCAGGGCATTGAAATGCCATCATAATCGCCATGCTATCATCTGGATAACCAACAAAACATTAATTCCTTCTCTAATTTTTTACTTCATGAGAATTATTAAACGCACAAATACCGTTCTAAGTTCTAACACACCACCAGATTGAAGATTCAACCTAAAGCATGATAATAACGTAATCTCTAATCTAAATTACGTAAGAAACTAACTATCTTGATAAAATCAAAATCACAGGATTCAAAATAGAGAGCAGAAGGTCACCGATGCCGGGGTCGGTATCGATAATGAGTTTCTCGGGATGTGGAAGCATTCCGTCGCAACCGTTGCCGTTTAGGGCGCCGTGAGAATGCGTTGCGAGAGTGGCCATGAATTTGGGATCGGAGCTAGGGATTTCACGAAATCGCGAAGGCAAAAAGCGATACCAGCAAGAAGAAGAAGAGCAATAATGTTGCAGGAAGGCGTGGAAAGTGCGTTATGTGATGTTATGTATGTATGTGTATGTGTATGTATGTGTGTGTGTGTGTGTGTGGTATGGTTGGGAAGCGCATACACACATACACACAAAGGTATGAAGGGAAGGGACGAAAGCGCAAAGGGAATATGCAGAGATTGGGATTTTCTGATGATGAAGCTCCGAATGATGCAAGCAAAAGTAACCAAGAGAGAGATGAGAGATGGCGATCTTATATGGGGTTGGTGTGAAGATTACGGTACACAATGCTTTCTCGTCTATGAAGTTCTAACCAATAGGAGGATCACACGTTGCGGATCTACATTGCATTCCTATTGAATATCCTTTCTCTTTTCTCTTTTTTCCCTATTTTTCTTATCTTTAGTTTTATCTTTTTTTATGGTTAAATCCGAATGCATCGCTTGTGTCGCGGCATCCACTCTCAGAGCGGAAAAACTTTAGAAAGCGGTAAATCTGTTTTGGTATTTGAGACAAAATAAACGTGTGGGACTAATGAGGCATATACCTCCTAAGGGATTAGTTTGTTGTTGTTTTTTATTTGGTGACTTTTATTTAAGTTTTGATATAACGAATTTGACAAAATTTTGGGAGAAAGAGAATCTCTAACAAATTCGACTAACCTACTTCTAAGAGACTGATATTTTAGTTTTTGATATTCGAGTTTTTTTTTTTTTTTTATATTCGAGTTTTGATATATGCATATTAGTACTTGATTAATAATTTTCGGGGAATTAATTTTTATAAATTTTGTACAGTATATCTTAATATATATGTTTTATTGATAAATGAAATAGAATAATTATTGGAATCCTAATTTATTTGATTAATTATCTCTCTAATATGTAAATGAATAAAAATTTTAAATATATATTTTAAAAAATACGAAAAGAATAAGAAAAAATATTTAAAAATTAAGAGAATAACCGAAAAATGAGTTATTTCTCAATGAAATATATACGTCGCAGGACTTGCAGCCAAGTATAAAAATATTGAATAAGAGGATGGTTATTTTTGTTATTTAATTTTCTTTGTGTTCCTGCTTCCAGCTAAGTATGACATGGAAGGATGAGAACTGGAATGTTATAACATTGACGCTTCAACTTGAGTCTTGAATCTTGAATGTCATTGTTGGAATATGGAAATATTCGGAACATGCTGTGGAACGTGATTGTGCAAACGGCCAAAACGAAGCTAAATATATTTATATATGGACAAGTTATTTATATAAAATGATTGAAAATACATATTACTCAATTACACCATTTTTTTAAAAATGATCTGATTGTACTGAAATCTCAATATTATAGAAATCGTGGAAGGGTGTAGGATATTATAAAAACCCTTACACCCTTCTACGGATTATGTGCAAGTTAAATAAGCCGTGTGGAAACCGTGGAAGGATCCAACGGTTTGTGAAAAAAGTGGCACCCTGTCACGGTTCTTGAACAACCTAATTCAGCTTCACACTTCTATATAACAAGGAGACCTCATAACTCTATGTGATGAGATAAAGGGTATGGAGGGTGATGAGAGCTTTCTTGCTCTCGTCCACCACGACGGAAAAATTAAATATAAAACTAGAGAGGGTGTGAAATTCACTGATAAGAGTCCAACCAATGTCTTTATTACACCAAGAACAACTTTACTAGATCTCCAATGTAGCATTATCAAAAAGCTTGGTTTAGATGGGCGGAAGCGGGTGAGCATGATATATTATCGAATTCTGATATCCGTTGTAGCTCGGGGTGTGAAGTATGGATGTTTTGCTGTTGAAGGGGACGACGATTTACAAATTTTGTTTCATTGTCGAAGACAGTTTTCGGAGGTTTGAACGATGGAGTTATTCGTTGAGATAGCTGACCCGATTGCTAGCTCCGGTGGGTCGGCGCCCAACCCTCGACCCGTTAATGTTGGGGTGCATCTGGATCAAGGAATCAACGCTGCCCAGATGATTGTCAAGTTGTGTCATCGTCCTTTGATTTTAACCTCCAACATGGACCGGCGACAGGAGAGGATGAGCGCGGGGAATCCCGTTCGATTGTGGGGTTTGGAGTGGCGCCAGCTCCACCGTCCTTTGAAGTAGCGCCAGATCCAGTTCCCCATGTCGGCAAAGCTTTGATGCCCGATGATTCTGATGATGAGCCGCAATTCATAGAGGGGGAAAGTGATGATGATGTTGGTCCTGTTCCACAACAAGCACCTCAGGGAGGTGCTTCTAGTTCGGGCACGCAGCAGTACCCGCCTCACTTGTCGAATCTTAACTTGGAAGCTCTATCTGGTCCTGGTCGAAGAGATAGTGGGTCTAGTAGTGGTGCACAGGTTTCCCAAGGGTCGAATATTCCTGCAGAGTTTCATGTTGGACAGTCCTTTCATAGCAAGGAGGAAGCTGTTATCGCGGTGAAAAACTATAATATTCGACGAGGAGTTGAAT